>ML783096.1:353272-394501 GCA_009831015.1 Picea engelmannii
GTGGGCGGGAGTGTGAAGGGATTAGTGGGGTGTGACGTAGGGGGAGTGGAGGTAGGTGGGTTGAGTGGAAGGTGATGTGGGGGTGACGTATGGGGGATGTGAGGTTTAGACTTAGGATAATTTATTTTTGTTTTGTTTTAGTTTTTAATTGTTTTTTTAATATTTGTGTTTATTTATGTGTATTATGTGTCACGTTTTTTGTTTTGTTTTATAATTTGTTTGTTTTATATTTTATTTTTTGTTTTTTATGTTTTGATTTAATATGTTTTGTATTTTATTATATTTTGTTTTAAATTTTTTTATTTGTTTTATTACTTTTGTAATGTTTTGTAATTTGTTTTTAATTTTAATTAAACAAACCCTAACCTAACTATTATTATTAATCATTAATTAATCAAATAATTAATGTTTAATTTATTATCAATTAACCTAACATATTATTAATTAATCTAGCTTTTTTAACTTAATTAATAATTGATTAATTAATAATGAATTAATAATTAATCAATTATTAAACTAGTTGTTTATTAATCCATTTTAACCTATACTAACTGGGATTATTAACTTAATGTTTTTATCCTAAGTCCATTTATTCAGGGATAGAAAGTGGATGAGGCGTATTCAATGGGTTGAAAAGACAAGGGAGTGAAGGCACAAGAGAGGATGAAAGATGCAACAGAATGATGGAGGATCGGGCGAAATGGATGGAGGGAGGAAACGGGATCAACCGAGCCAGACTTCGTCATCATGAGGGAAAACGCCAAATTAACAGTCGAAGAATCGATTCGCCTATAATTATAGGACCCCAACATAGGATCCACCTGGGGATGGCAGCGTCTTTCAGGAGGTGTCAAGAACCACAGACTGCTGAACGTGCAGACCAGAGCTTTATCCATTGGGCTGATCCCAAAATCTTATTTTGCAACCTGTACCTGTTTTGATCTTGCAACTGAAATGAAATCAAATGAACACTGCTGAAAAAGAGATGCTCAGAATGATGAGCTTATTCATTTTTTCCTACCTACCCTACTGCAATCATTGCTCAGCTAGGTAATGGAAAAATGCCAATGGATCCAATCCAGCAGTTGATTTAGTGGCTCTGTTCTTTCACTGTTTGTGATGAGACTCAGAAATAAGTCTGTTACTCGTGCTTAAGAGTAACTTCCACCGTGTTTTCCCTTGCATAAGATTTGATCAACCCAAACAATAGGAAAAACATCAGCAACAAAAAAATATCCTGTATTAAAGAATTTCTCCATATAGGTAACTACAAGATCAATATAGGTTTGGCCCATCTTTTGATTTTCAACTTCAAACAACTCTGCATCAAAACTCGATTTTTCACCTATGCCTTCTGTGTCTTTCAACACTTCCTCATATGACTGTGGATGATCTGATGGTTTCTGAAATGATGCCTCTGCTGCAAAAGACAAAGAATCTGATTTCCTGACCATGTCAATATCATAATAGCGTTTTGTCTCATGACTGGTGAATGAAGAATGATGTTGACCACACAGGCCATCTAACAGATCAACTATTGGATCCTGAAAAGACTGACAAGACTGCCACATTGACTCAAATGAAATTTCCTGACCCTTTATGTACTTATCCTTCACCACTTGTCTAAGAGTCTCCTTCAAAACTTGAAATTATTTAAAGAACAATGGTACAGAGTTCTTTTGGATTAAATCGTAATTTGTCTCAGGCTCTAAGATTTCATCAAGAATTTGAAAATTGAAGGAGGGAAAGTGCTACGATTCTGGGTTTAGGACAACCTCCATATCTCTGAGATTTTCTGTCTCTTCCTCATCGCTGTCATGACTGTTGTGCATGAGATGATTGTCACATCTGAACTGTAAATGATCTTCTTCCTGCCAATGACATGCTGCCAATTTCTCTAAACAGTCAACCTCTGTTTCAGCTTCATGATCATCATCATACTGATCCCACTTGGGTGGACAATCCAAGTAAGGAATGTCGTCGAACATGCACATCATATCAGCTGGTTGTTCTTCTACAAGTCGAGGTGGAGCTTCATCTATGACTGTGCTATGAATTGAATACATGAATGAGTCATTATTCAAACCATGGTACCCAGGATGAGCAGAAAAATGTTTGGGGATTGTGACCGTGTCTTTCTCTGAAATCAATGGAACATGATGTCTTTGGACAATAAGCTCCTCTTTTATGTTAATCTTCTGCATTAGCTTTTCCATGGCATTGGCCAAAATCTGTAGTTTAGCTTCTGATGATTTCAGCTGCTCCATTTCTTTGTCCTTTAACCGTGACCTCTTGATCAACAAGTTGGTCTCCACATCAACTGCAATTCTATGCATTTCTTCAAGGCTTGTAGTGTTCCTTTCTCTTAACTGAAATGTCATCTCAGAATCAAAGGCATCTGGGTAATGCAAGTGAGCTGATCCTGGGGGTGGCCTTATATCAGTAGGTATTGCATGATACACCTTATTAAATCTGGCTGAAAACTGATGTACTGTCTCCCTTGGCTTTCTTTTCAAGTGTTCATACTCTTCTAGGATGAGGAAAACATTTCCCCTGATCACCCACCTATCTAAGAACACTCGCATGAACTGCTGAAAATTTCTGATGCTTGTGATTGGAAGGTTCTTAAACCAATCTTTAACTTTACCTCCCAGAGACAGGGCAAACATTCTAATGCAGACATCATCTTCTTCTACCTCAAAGAGGTCAAGAAAATCCTCAAGACTTTGGATATGTTTTTCAGCAGTAATATTGGCATTCTCTCCATCAAACCTAGGCAGATTATTAATGTAATTGACAGGGAGGTCATGGAGAATAGGAGGAAACTCTAGAGGCTTGTATCTGTCTGGGACTTTTGCAAGCACAGGAGATGAAGCAAGGGGCTTGCAAACATCCAGAGGTTTAGCAGGAGTAGGAGACAAAGCAGGAGGCTTATGTCTCACTGGGGTTTCTACAGGTGCATCTGGGGTGTGCACAGGTGTAGGAGCATGTACATAATCCACAACTTGGGGTTTAGTCTCTTGAGGCTCATCAATTGACTGATGGTCAAAATACTCTTCAAAAATATACTTTTGATTAGGCTTGGAAAAAGACAAGACATGATTTCAAATAAAACCAAATATGTCTTGAATGCAATTTGAACTTGAGTACCTGGTCTTTCTAGGCTACTTGGCCATGCTTTAGGTTCTTCCTCCAGTGGAGTCTTCAAGTTGGCACTGTCTGGAGCTGATTGGAGTCACCAGGTGAATGATTTCAGCCTTCTTGGTGTCTGGTCACTGTCCACCATCAGTGATCAGAGCTGGAGCTTGAAGCGTACTTACTAGGAAAAGTTCCCCAGTGGAGTCGCCATTCTGTTAGCACTCTGTAATTTGCCCAAGGCTGTGAGGTAGTCATAGAGGCAACATCAAAACCACTTCGAGTCTTGGATCTATCCCTCCAAGAATTAGAGAGGGATCTCTCTGTCTGCTATAGCTTTGTTTGAAGAGGTATTAGGCTAGTTATGAAAAACATGGGTTGGGGGTTTTTGAAAATATTTAGATGAGGATGTGGTTGACGAGTTTCTCAGATCACCATTGGGCTATGGGGTCTGTTTATAAGACAATGATCAAATCAAATCTAGAGGTAAAAGTCTCCACAGGGCAAGATAGTAACAACTGTTGGATCGAATCAAGTTTAAAGGGTGTCGATTTGAGGAAGAAATGGGGAAGAAAAACTGAGAAAATGAGAAGTTAAGAATTCATAGGCTGAGTTTTAGAAGAAAACATAAAGATTATTGAAAAATTTGGACAAAGAGTATGCATGCATAAATTCTTCTCCATTAACTGTTTTTTAATAATAAGAAATGAAAATGTTTGAATGATAGCAGAAAGATGACTAAAAACAGACAAGGGACACACCACCAAATTTGCTACATAAGAATCCTGTAAGTCATTTTCTCCATTAATGATTTGTCATTCCAAAATTACAGAGAAGCCTCCTGAAACAACAAGGCCCACAGTCCATCCAAAAAGGGCCAAAATCTTTACACAGGTCGAACCCTTTTACATAAAAATCCTCTGAATAAATAGGATAGATCATCCCAACAAGCTTCAGAAGTCGGTTTAACCGCCTCTGCCAAAAATAACCACCACTCCCACAAAATTTGGAGTTTTTTGCCATGAAAAACGGACCGGTTTTCTGCGAAAAAGGGGTCTGAACAGACATGATTTTCTCTTCAATAATGACACCTGGGAAAAAAATGAAAGAGGTTATTGTAGATGGGCATGTGCTGGACAAAATATCCTTCAGTTTCGCCAAATGCGTCCCCAGCTGGCCGTGATAGCTCCTGCAAGATCGGGACTGTAACTGAAAATTGAAAATCAGGAAAAATAGGCCTCGAAGATGTCTTTGATTCTCCCGGCTCGTAGCTCCATTGCAAAAACTGAAAGAAATTTTTGTTCTTCAGCCTGTGCTGAGCAAAAACCTCTCTTGGATTTTTAAAATCCGTCTCTGTTTTCCCAAAAATCGATTTGGAAGAGGACGTGGTAAACCAGGCAAAAATGGTAAACTTTTGAGGAAAGTGGTTTTTTGCATGGTAAGCGGTATTCCGGACCCCCCCCCCCCCCTCGTTAAATGTAGAATTCCCAGGGGGGTTCGGAATTCAATCTGGACCATTGATTTGATTCTCTATCCCTTGGCTGTTCAGATGAGCATGATTAATAATTCAAATTCCGGACCCCCCGTTAAATTTCGGAAGGTGAGGGGGGCTCCAGAATTATTTTAGTGCGTTGATTTATTTATGGTATGGTGGATGGGGGGCGCGGGTATGGAAGGTGCATGGAGATAAGGTGGGCGGGAGTGTGAAGGGATTAGTGGGGTGTGGCGTAGGGGGAGTGGAGGTAGGTGGGTTGAGTGGAAGGTGATGTGGGGGTGACGTATGGGGGATGTGAGGTTTAGACTTAGGATAATTTATTTTTGTTTTGTTTTAGTTTTTAATTCTTTTTTTAATATTTGTGTTTATTTATGTGTATTATGTGTCACGTTTTTTTTTTTGTTTTATAATTTGTTTGTTTTATATTTTATTTTTTGTTTTTTATGTTTTGATTTAATATGTTTTGTATTTTATTATATTTTGTTTTAAATTTTTTATTTGTTTTATTACTTTTGTAATGTTTTGTAATTTGTTTTTATTTGATTTTAATTTTAATTAAACAAACCCTAACCTAACTATTATTATTAATCATTAATTAATTAAATAATTAATGTTTAATTTATTATCAATTAACCTAACATATTATTAATTAATCTAACTTTTTTAACTTAATTAATAATTGATTAATTAATAATGAATTAATAATTAATCAATTATTAAACTAGTTGTTTATTAATCCATTTTAACCTATACTAACTGGAATTATTAACTTAATGTTTTTATCCTAAGTCCATTTATTCAGGGATAGAAAGCGGATGAGGCGTATTCAATGGGTTGAAAAGACAAGGGAGTGAAGGCGCAACAGAGGATGAAAGATGCAACAGAATGATGGAGGATCGGGCGAAATGGATGGAGGGAGGAAACGGGATCAACCGAGCCAGACTTCGTCATCATGAGGGAAAATGCCAAATTAACAGTCGAAGAATCGATTCGCCTATAATTATAGGACCCCAACAAAATGGACATGGACTAGCATGGGTTTTGAGGCAAGATATTTGGGATGGCTGACTCTAGAGGCAGATACTTCCCTTGAACACTGAGGCACAACAACAAAACATGACATGGACCAAAACTTGATGATGCAGTGGATGTTGTGACTTGCGTCGGGTGATCCAAAGGAGTGAAAGAGACTCAAAGGATTGGCTCAGTGTAGAGGTTCAACGGATTATGATGTGTGCAAATGAAAAAGTTCCATGTTCAAGGGCGACTCTAAGAATTGCTTGGTAATGTTCTCAAGAGACTTCTTGGCTTGCTCCTTTCAAAATTTCTCCCATCCAGATAGACGAGTACCTCTTTTTGATTTAATGAGCTCGAGGAGGATAACACATGCTTGATATAACTCACCTTCGATAAGTTCCTCTTCCTTTGTTTAACGAACCAGAAGAAGTAAGGGATCAGTCCCATATGGGCCTGTTGATGTGTGTTTTAATGAGTCCAAAGACATAAAACTCGAAGGTTTTTCGGGATTATAGAGTTTGGAAAAACACTTAAAAGATAACTCTCTCAGTTCCTTTTTCATACAGTAGTCTAACGAGACCAAAAAAGAGATAAACTATCGCTCGAAAGACACCCTTTCAAACCTTTTAACGAGCGTGAAAGGAAGCAAGATCACTCGACAATATTTTCATATTTAGAGAGTCTGAAAAGATTTTAAAGATGACTCCAGGGGGGTTCCTTTTTCGTGTGTCCATGCGGGTCCGAAAAAGAGATAAAAGTCTACCCAGTGCGTTCTCATATTTTCGACTCAGACTATGCTCATAAGTGCGACAAGGTAAATAATCCATTAGAACTTCCAGGAAACCTGTGATGCCAAAACTACAAACCAAGGGTTTAGTGAAGCCATTATATTGTTAGAGAAACCCATAAATGACTATACCTTATAAAAAATGGAAGTTTATGAATAACAATACAATGAAAATTCCATTTACCATTTCATTTTGCACAAGGATTTTGGAGTAGTGGAGATTCTCATTTCAGAGGTGGATCTTGTTTCACTTGCTACTGAAGCTACAATTGACCGTTTCGCTTGCCGTTTGGACCAGGTAGATGTCCATCTCTACTTATTTCAAACAGATGGTTTAACATTCATTTTTATAGCAACATTTAATTTAAAAGATGAAGCCCTAAGTTTCCCCCAAAAGGACCAAATCGACCTCTATTAAAAATGATGGAAAAAGGGGATTCTTTTTGCAAAAATGTTTTAGAAAGGGATAGCCATGATGCCTACACCTTAATATCTAAGTGGATGGGTTTTTTTTGGCAAAGAACCCATGAAAAATCCTCACTTATGCCCATGCAGCCACAAAGAAATTGTTTTGATTCTAAAACGTTTTTATTGTTGTGTGATGGACATTGAATGGCTAAGAGAGGGCGTGTTGATTGTAAAAGAGGGTGTGGTCTATTTAAGTGATGTGGGCATTTTATTTCATGTTTTAAATTGCTTTTAAAAATTGCCGAAATTGCCAAAACATTGAAATAATGAAATCCTTTATTTTTTTGTTTTGTAGGTGATTTCGGTGACCATGATCGAGTGGAAAGAATGAGAACATGAGATTGATGACTTAGCTGCCTTGCGGAGTCCTCACACACGGGCCACATTGAGATCTTGTGGTTTACTGAAATTCTTCAAATTGCAAAAAATGAAGAAGGAGATTTTACTGCTTGAGCACATGATCGGTTTATGGGATGTCGCAGAGCAAGGGTTCTAGATCGGCACACAACTTCTAACCATTGAGTTAGAAGACGTATATTTCTTGACTTTCCTCTCGAAATGAGGGGTTCCCATATATTTTTCTGGGCAGAGGGTGGTACCTGAACAAGTGGGCGTGTATCTGGCACGTCACTGCGTTCCAGGAGCAAGACTGGTAGGGGGTAGAATCCCTATCAAGGATATATGAGAGCTACCCCTCTGGTCCATTTTGTTTGCTATCATGAGTGTGATAGGTAGTACTAGCACGCATCTGGCATCAAGATCGCAAGTGGCTTATGGTGTTCAGTGTTTGGAACCAACACTGTTCAACTGAAGTGCAGGGTTCCTTCAGAATGTGAAGGAACAGGTTTCACGGTGTAGGATGGGACAAAAACAGTTTGGTTATGGCTCTTTTCTGGTCTCATTTTTTCTAGAGCGCATCCCCCATATGCAGCCTCAGATAGCACTGGCGGTGTGACCAGTGGACGAACCAAGGATGGAGAGGTGGACTAGTCTGTCTCCGAGGCTAGTAGTGAAGTCAGAGTTCTGTTTCACTGGCGATTTCTTTGCTTGGCTGAGACGACAATATCTCTGGATAGAGGACTTACCGTATGCTGAGGTGGATTTCCACGGGAGTATGGATTTGATTTTACCCGCAGGGGAAGATTGGGATGCTTCAGGTAAGAGACTGAGCAACACCTTGTCTAGTTTTGTTTTTTAAGTTTTTAATGTATATATATATATATTTTGGGTATGTAAAAGAGTTTTTAACAGATGTATTGTTTTCAACATGTAGAAAAGGGAGCAGTGCACCCGACCGATATACCGATACCAGGACGTCGCAGGGGCGTTCCGGTTGTAGCAGATCTAGCAGTACCAGTGATAGGTCTTCGGGAGGTTGAAAGAAACCTCCAAGGCCTCACGATGGGCATTCCTCCTCTACGGAGGGGAGAAGTGTCGTTACATCTACAGAGGCACACTGTGGGAGTACCAGAGAATATCAATTCTCTACTAAGGCACATAGTGCGCGCGGTGATATGTTACTTGCAACACAATGTAGTGCAGGGAGATTAGAGTCTCTCTGGTGATCGTATTTTTGTATGCCTTGTCAAGCGACGTTGTATGGGTGTAAAGACCCAACATTTTGCTCTTCTACATAGTTTTTGATGTAATCAAAACATTTCGGTCATGCCATATATATATATATAGTTTCGAGTTTTTACAGTGCCAAATGATTTGTACATGATGATGTCTGTGATGTGTTTTTAATTTACATGTGATGTACAATTATGCTTTCCTTAAATCTTATATGTGGGCGAGATACCGATCCATGATGTAATTAGCTAACGAATCCGAAACCCTATTGAGTTCTCTTGGAATGTGTCTATATTCAATGTAATCGAACATTCATTCAAGATGCCGAACTTGTAGGTGGAGACGTAGCAGGATAAGATTACAGAGAGCATAGATACAGTTGAGTTGATAGACCACGAGTTGGGAGTCTAAGTAAACAATGATACGAGAGATACCTAGGGAGGAGGCTTGGGTCAATAGTGCAATGAAAGCATGATATTCTGCCATATTGTTGGTCGCTGGTCCTAAGCAGATACCTCCTGAACTCACCACCTCGTCAAATTGGTAAATAACCCATGTTGCCGAAACAATGTTCTGGGTATGTCGACTAGCGCCATCTACGAACCAGAAAAAGATAGGAAAGGAAGACATCATCTGCGTATGAAAACACAGGCACAGTCATCAGTGGCAAAGGTAAAGACTCGAGCACGTGAAAGAAATAGACACACCAAAATAAAATACAATAATGTACAAATTATAGATGCTAGGTGATCTAGGCATAGTACTTTTTAAGGTAAAGCCCGTTCTGGGGATCTCCTAGGGAAATTCCATCACGATCTACTAATTCGTAGGCGCCTCTGTGTAGAACACGCTTCATGATGTAAGGACCGTGCCACAGAGGTTCTAAGTTACCTGTCCCCAATTTGTCATGAGCTTGGTCATAGACGAGGACTAAGTCTCCTTCTGCAAAAGTCCAAGGATGGACGGATTTGTCATATTGACTCTTGATTCGTTTCTGATGTGCCTCATTAACGAGAGAAGCATCACGACGTGTTTCTTCCATCTTGGATAGATATAAGAAGCGTTCTTCTTCAGCAGAAGTATGGGGTAGGAGTTATACTTTAAGTTTTAGTGATGGAATCTCACTCTCGATTGGTAGAACGACTTCGATGCCATATACCAACCTGGAAGGAGTAAATCCAGTTGCGGTTTTTATGGAAGTGCGATAAGCCCAGAGAGCGAAAAAGAGTTGTAAATGACATGATTTCTTGTTTGCCCCTACCATGCATTGAATCATGGTTTTCAGGACTTTGTTGATGGCCTCAACTTGTCCGTTGGCCTGAGGATAGTAAGGGGATGAGTTTTCATGGTGAAAACCCAATTTGACATGCAGTTCGCTCATCATCTGGTTCTTGAAGTGTGCACCGTGATCAGTAAAAATGGAACGTGGTACACCAAAATGAGTTATGATATGGTTGAAAAGGAATAGAGCTGCGGTATGACCATCGTTTAGGAATTTTGGCATAGCCTCAGCCCATTTGGTAAAGTAGTCGACGACGATGATTATATAACCGTGCCCCCCGACTGAGGTAGGCTTACACTGCATGAAATTGATACCCCACTTGGCGAAGGGGTCGATGGCGATAATGGGGTGCAACGTAGTAGGGTGAGTGCGTGCCTTCTTGTTAAAGACTTGGCAGGGTGGGCATTTTTTGACTGCCTCGATACAATCTTTGAAAATCGAGGGCCAAAAGTAGCCAGCATGTAGGATTTTTTGGGCTGTGGCCATCCCGAAAAGGTGACCATCACAGGCACCAAGGTGACAATCATTTAGAATGTGTTCAACCTCCTTGTGAACCAGACATTGTTTAAGGATAGTGTCAATACCACGATGATACAAGGTGTCACCGACGATAATATAACAACGAGAGTGGTGAAGGATACATCGACGCTCTTCGTGAGAAATGTTAGGTTGAAAACATTGGGTTTGAAGGTAAAGGAGGATGTCTCCGTACCAAGGATCAGAGGTGCTGATGAGGAAAAGAGATTCATTGGGGATAGAATCTCTAGGTTCGATGTCTTCATCGGCATGAGGGAGAGCACAGATAAGCTCTGCGAACACCAGGAAGTTTTTGGCTTTGGACTTTGTAAATTCAAGATCGAATTCCTGAAGGATAACGATCCATTTAGAATATTGGTCCCCAAGTACTTGACATGTCAAGATGTGGTACATGGGGTTGGAGTTCGCAATCACCGTGGTGGTGCGTAATAATATGTAATGGTGGAATCTCTGGACAGCGATGACGGCTGCCAGAGCCAGTTTCTCGGCATGTGAATATCGGAGTTCGGGTCCAGATAGAATCTTGCTCAGATAATAAATCACATGTTCTTCACTGTTAGGGTCCTCTTGAACTAACACCATCGCAATAGTGGAAGTGGAGGCGGCCAAGTAAAGGATATAGTCCTTTGTATACTCTGGAGGGTGCAACAAAGGTGCATGGATCAAGGCGTGCTTGAGAGCATCAAATGACCGTTGGGTGGTGTCATCCCAGATGAAAGGGGTTTTTTTCTGCAGTAATCACATGAATCCTTTAGTTATCTCGGCATAGTTGCAAATGAAACAACGAAGGAAGTTTGCCTTGCCTTGCAAACTTTGGAGTTGGGTTAAATTGGTGGGTGGGGGTAAGGCTAGGATAGCCTTGATCTTTAAGGGATCCACTCGGATCTCATCTTTAGAGATGATAAAATCGAGGAGTTGACCGGATTCGACAACAAAAATTTGTTTATGTGGGTTCAAGAGGATATGGTAGAACCGACATCGAAGAAAAATAGCCCGTAAGTGATCGAATCGATTGGATGAGTGGGTAGGTAAGTCATCGAGGTAAGGTTCTTTGATATGCTTGATATCATGGAAAGCGTACGACATGGCCCACTGGAAAGTTGCACTAGCATTTTTGAGACCAAAAGGTAGCTTTTGATAGGTGAAAGTTCCCCATGGGAAGATAAAGGCTATCTTATGTTGATAAACAGGTAAGATTTCAATTTGGTTATACCCAGAGAAGCCATCCATGAAAGAGAAGATTACGCTCCTAGCGCAATTATCGATGATTTGGTTGATGATGTTGAGATCCTGATAGTCAACACAAACATGGATGGTCCCTTGTTTTTTGGCGACCGGAACAAGGTTGGAGACCCATTCTGTCAAAGGGACGGGGTAGATAAAGCTAGATTTTAGAAGTTTTTCAACTTCTGCCTTTATAGCTGCGATTTTCTTGGGATGAACTAGGTAGAGTTTTTGTCGAATAGGTTTTGTGCCAGGGTAAGTATTGATTTCATGCACGATGATCGAAGGGTCGATCCCTGGCATTTCCTCATAGCTCCAAGCGAAGACATCACAAAATTCCTTAAACAAAGCGGTGTAAGAGACCACTTCTTTGGGTGTGCAATTAACACTAAGGTTAATGTTTTCCACGATACCTTCTTTGATTGAAATATCAATAACGATCATGGTAGAGATGTTACCCATATTCCCCTCAAAGAGAGTATCTTGTGTGAGGATGGGAGATTGTGGAGCATCGGTAACATCGGGGGGGGGGAAAGACAAAGTGTATGTCTTGATGGATTTCCTCCAAAGGCGGAAGTAAAGAGGATCAATGATGGTTATCATCCCAAGGTAGATTGTCAATGCTAAGCATTTCCATAATAGATTCGTCAGAAAGGAAAATTTGGGAAATGTAATCGACGGAAGACGATAGGGAATCCAACCATGAGGGCACCGAGTAGGCATCAGGTGCCAGCAAATGTGGGTTGTCTGGAGAGGGAGAGGCAGATTGAATAGCTACGTATGTGGCCTTAGCTAGGCTAAGTGGCATGGTGTCACCGAGCACATCAAATTCCAGAGGACTAGGTACAATCTAGGGATCAGATGATTCCAAGGATTGATAAGGCATAGTCGAGATCATATTAACGGCGGAAATATGATGCGTGGTAGGTGGAAGTGGTGTAGGGAAAGTACCCATAAGGATAGAATCTTTCAATAAGCCAACACCAACGCTTTCATACGTAACTGGGTGGTCTCCCAAAAAAGGAATGTTGTTGGTGACAGGGACGCGAGCATCGGGTGTACAGAAATCAAGTTGATCGATAGTGACAATTTTGCCTTGATGGGGAAATTCTACACATCAAAACATCGATGAGGAGACGACAGTAATAGCATAGAACCAAATTCTTCCAAGTAGTAGGTTGTAATCGAGGGGGGAATCGACCACCTCGACATCAACGGTAACAGTTTTTCTGCCCAACTGAATGACTAGGGATTGTAACAGTCCGTGTGGATGAAAACCTTGCTGATCGAAAGTGCGTAACATTGTGGGGGATTTGTTAAGGGGAGGTGATTTTAGGCCTTTCCAATAGGCTAGATACATGACACAAGTAGAGGCTCCCTCATCCAATATAGTTCTGTGGATTTGTTGATTGTGAACAACAACATCGATTTGGAAAGCTAGCTGGTGGGAGAGTTGCGGTTGATGATCATCCAGATTAAATGTGAGGTTATTTGATGACTCAGGATCAAAAGCACCAATGGCAGATAAGAGCGTTCTACGTTGGCTGGGACAGTGTTGTAGAACTTCTAAAGCGAACATAGCACACAGAGCTTGAGCCAAATCTTCAACGATGTTGTAGTTTTGGGCAGCCCGTGAACTAGGATTAAAGGTAGACTTCCGAATAGTGCTCTTAGGAGGGCGTAAAATGGAGTCAAACGAAGGTTTCTCAATCTGAAGTGGCCCAGATGGAGGGTTAACAGACGAAGGATTAACAAAGGATGGTAACAGGTCCGGTGAAGAACCGTTAGCAGTCTTCGGCTTATCAGGTTTAACTGGCATGTCATATGTTGCAGTGCGAGTGGTTAGATTAACCCCGTTAAACATGCAAATTTGGGCACTTGTCGAGGCTTCATCATGGGGTTGGTTGGAACTGCCCCCTGGAGTGGGGGTTTGAGAAACCGAAGATTGTTGCTATGGGAAAGGTTGAGTAAGCACAGCGGGTTGTGAATTTCCCTTAAAGATCTTGGCCACTTCATCGCGATGTGGATAGTCTCGGATGTAGTGATCGTCACCACAAATGAGACATGGGAATTTTGGTTTCCGCTTTGGTTGTTTCCCGGCAGCAGGGGTTTGCGGTTGATTTTTTGGTTGTTCGTTGTTATTGTTTTTCTTTGGTTTATTTCTCGCTTTCTTCTTGCCCCCAGGTTGTTTTGAAGGGGTTGATTGGACCACATTCACTTTAGAGACCTAAGTTTGAGGGGGGGTAGAAGAGGGTGCAGTCGGACTAGGAGAAACCGCCAAAGTGGGCCACTGAGTTGTTCCAGTCGAATAAGAAGTAGATTGGGTTTTGATGGAGCCAATAACTCCATCCGCGTGCGAGGCAGACGATGGTTTGGATGGATCATTAGTGGCATGAGTAGCATTTGGTATCAACTCGTACAGAGTACCAGACTGTGAATAAACTAAGTCTAAGTACTGAGCTCGGGCAATAGCTTCTTCCTTGGTGACCACGCCGTCCATGGCAACATCACGAGCGATTTGGGGTAACAGTGATTTGGTGAACCATTCTACTAATAATTGGTCAGGAATGACCACTTTGATTAGCCTTCATCATCATCTGCATTCATGAATATGATCGGAGATGTGTACGGAGGTTGTCTGACAAAGGGAGGTCAATAGTTCAGTATCCGTTTCGTATCGAAAGGGTAGTTGGAAATGTGTGAGGAAGGACATGATGAGGGAGTTGAAATCGTGAAACAAAGTGCGCGGTAATTCAATATACCATTTTTTTGTAGAACCCGTAAGCATTCATTGGAAAAGACACAAACGTATAGAATCATCCATGAGGGAGTTAGATGAACACCACAGATGGAAAGTCATCACATGGTTGTTTGGGTCCTCTCCGTACTTTCCGTCAAATTTTGGGATATCGGAAGGAATTTTAGCTGGGATGGCTAGCCAAACCGGAGAATGAAAAATAGGATTATTTGTTAACCGAGACAAGTCTGGAAGATCTAGGGTTGCTAGAAAAGGTAGTTGTCGGTTAAACTGTGGGTAATGCTGGTGTGGCATGGGGACACCAGTAGGGCCATACACTGGGTTATGTGGATAATTGTAACTAGTGGACCCTCTTGTATGAGGTTGGTGTTGACCAAGGTACCCAGGATTTGAGGTATTTTGAGAATCATGTGTGAGCGGAGGATAACCGGATGGGTTTTGAGGATTGTAAGATGGATTTGGCATTTGTCCATAAGGGGGTTGTTCTGGAGCTTGAGAATTGTGTCCTGCCGAGAATTGTGGGTTTCCTAGAAAAGGGATATTCCACGGATTAGGTGTGGCAGACACATTTTGTCCATACGGTTGATGGTAGGCTCCGGATTGAGGCTACCCCCTAGCATGAGGGTGCCCCCCAAATGGAAGTTGTCCTCTGGTGGGATGATGCCCCCCAGCTTGAGGTAGAGTTCCTAGAATTTGAGAACCAGACGTAAATGACTGACCGGTGCCGCTGAGCGGATTAGGACCACCAAGACCGGTGCCTTTGGGTTTTTGGATAGATATGGAACTTCCTGGCATAACTTGGGTAGTAGAGAAAGTGGAAAAGTTGAGTGCTCTATACCCAAAAGTGAGTGATGATGAAGGTCTAGGCATTATAGGTGTGCCAATCACAGCTTGGCTAACCACTGCATTACTGGCAGGAATAGTTGGAATGTGAGGGACTATTGTAGAATGGGTTGTCTGGAGGGGAAAAGTAGACCTTGGGCTAACAGATGATGTGCTTGGACCAACGGATGGTGTGGTTGAAAAAGAGGTAGTACCGGTAAAATGGTTTAAAGGTACAGTGTAGGTAATAGGTGTGTCAACACCCATCCTTGTTCCATAAAGATCCCGCACCATGCGCGATGGACTTCGAAACAATTTCTACGGTCCAAAATGGGTCATCGACTAAAGGGTTTGAATGAGACCCAGTCAGAATGTCAGAAGGATTGACGACGACAAATTCACCAACGGAATTCAGTTGGAGGACACATCATTCATATCCCTCCGGAATGCAGAAAGCTTCCGGAGACTTTGAAACAATTCAAAAATTCTCTAAAGGAGTGGGAACTTCTTCCTAGGAAGTTGTAGTGTCTTGAACCTCACTCTGTTGAGGAGATTCCTCCGTAGAATAAGGGGGTAAAGGGGTGTTTCCTTCCATATTTTCTGGAGGAAGTCCCTGTAGCCTCCGTGAACGACGTGGAGGGTCGATGTTGGCGAAAAAGATTTGGCGAAAGAGATCTATGGCCAACTACCAAAAAGGAACATCATACGCTAATAGAATCTAAGAATCACAACCATGCAAATAGGACCTTCTCTTGATGACTGTACTAGTTGGTGATGAAATCCAACGTTGCGTGATCAAGTCAAGGAGGGGCGGGGATACGGTGGAACAATTACAATGGCGACCTGCTTAATGGACTTACGCCTTGGTGCAAGCTTCCACGCAGTAATTGTGGATTTACCCTCCAAGGAGCCCGAGTGAGTTTGACCAATGTCTGCTCCAGGCACAGTGAGACTTCCCTTCATTGTCACCTTGTGTAAGACCCTAAATATTATGGCCACTAAGGTTACCAACTCACAGTCAGCCCCTGGGTGGGTACAATCGACAATCCAATCCGAACGTACAGGCAGGGTATCTAGCCCGAAATCAACTAAAAGGCTTCCACGCAGTAATTGTGGATTTACCTTTAAGCGATCCCCATAATACGATCTGACCACCACAATCAGTTAAACCACAGAGGGACAATCTCCATAGCTCACTCGAATGCGACCTCGTGCGTAACCCCTGTGTGAGAGGGGGATCCCATGCAGACTTATACGATAATTGGATTTGACTCTCCCTAACTCAGGATGCTAATGTTTTTTTTGGAAACTTTGGAGAGTTATGCTCACAGCCTAATCCAAAGTACTAAGCCTAGTCTACTGTTGGTGGAGGATCCTAGAAAAGAAAAAGTTCTAGATAATTTTTAATTAGCGTTCATTTTATAGCTATTTTTTACTCAAAAGGGGTGCATGGAAGTGAAACGGATGGAATTATGACTCAGTCCCAAAAATGCATCAAAGATGATAAGCATTCATTTCTTTTCGATGAACATCTATATAAGGGAGAGAGAGAGAGAGTTATTTTCACTAACAAGCACTAATAAGGAATGTCCTCAAACAAATTTTCTCTAATCAAATCCTGATGTGATGCTAAAACTTTTGAGATACCTTCTAATATGCACAATCAATCATGAAGATGCTTCTTTATTGTTTTCATATGAATAATGATTAATTCAAAACAATGCTCGTCTTGCTAGTTATCTTTTTGGATGAATGAAAATTAGACCAACACAAGCAAGAATCATACAAACAATACACCCTCTCATTGCGATCAAAACAAGAAGCGAAAGAAAAGAAACATTCAAGGAAAAATCAAGAACTTCACACCAAAAGAAATGTCGAAGAACAACGACCTTGACTAAAACCAAATGAAAAGATCTGTAGGCCTCTGATGACCTTCACCAAAGTTTTCACTCAGTCAAAAAAGAGAGGAAGACAATGCATGTGCTTTAAACTCCAAATGATAGAAAAACTCAATAACAATAGTGAAGAAGGCTGCAAAATCCAAACAACAAGATGTTTGTTCTTCAAAAAGATAGATTTCAAAGCTGGAAAGAAAGAAGCATTGACTCACAAGGTGACCCAACAAGAGAAACATAGAGGTAAAACCCTGAAGAAAGCAATTCTGGAAGGATTTTTTTCCAAAAGAGGGATGCCACTCTATTGTCAAGGGCAAGGAGTTTTATAGCACTCTGTGTAAGGCACTCAGGGAGCACTGGCGCTCTGTTAACACAGGGACATGGGCACCAGGTTCAGAAAGCTCCTAAAAGTGTCAAAAATCCGAAAAACGCAGTTCAGTCTCGTCAATCAAGCTGAGTGTGATGAGGTAGGGAGTCAATCAGCTAATGAAACCAATCAAAAGGGGTGAAACATGTCTAGGAACAATCAAGAGGTAAGACAAGGTCAATGAGGAGAATCAAAACAATAATTTTCGATTTGAGGCTTCTCCCCAGTGGAGTTGCCAATTTATGTTGTAGGAAAATATCCCTGCAGACAGGTAGATTGCCTCAAAGAGCTAGACCCTAAACTCTAAGATAGAAAGTGCTTAACGTGGACACTGACTTCCTTTCAAATCTATACAAACTAATACATGAAAAGAAAGGAGAATAGAAGTACCTCTTTATCGACGTTTGTCCCTACACGCCCCGAGTTGAGCTCCAATCTTTCGCTCCTCGACGATCCCTATGGACAAACAAAGTATGACCACTTCATACTCTATTGATATTAGCTTGAAAACAGATCTATCTATCAACGATAAGTTCATGTAAGATCAGACACAAACTAGAAAGAAACAGGCCAAGTGTGTCATATTAATGAGAATAACGACAGTAGTACTTACAATTGTAGATGTGAATGCGACAACTTCGTCAAGTCCCCTTTGTCTAACCCTTGCTCGGAAGATCCACGACCTGGATGATAGCAGCTTCACTGATCACTCTCCTTTGGCTGACTATGTGTTTCCTATGAGATCATAGGTTTCATGCTAGCAATTCTTCCCCCTTTTCACCATCATAGAGCCTACTTGTATAGGTTAAGAGAAGCTTAACCTCTTGAGTTATCTTTAGTATAAGTTGAGGAATCCCCTTCTTAGATCAAGGATCTCCTGATCGAACCAAGAATTCAAATGCAACTGCCTTCCAAACTTGATATATCCTCCCCTTATTCTCCTCAACGGGCCAACCATTGCCTCAAATTAGATAGCGCTCCCTCACAAGGGGCATTAGGGCGCTATAACGCTCCCTAGGAGGCTCAAGGGGAGTGCCAGTTCTCTAAGGATGGGTAGCGCTCTCTCAGAGAAGTGGTTTGTTGTTATAACGTTCCCCAGTAGCTTGTGGGGGAGTGCCAGCGCTTCTAAGGATGCCATAGGGGAGCACTCTCCTTCAAAACCCCATTTTAAGGGCTCCTTTCAGGTGATAAGAGTTCCTTGACTTCAACTAACCATTTTCCCTCCTCCAAATCAAGTATATGAGATGTTTTAAGTGCCTCCTTAGTGTCGTTATTATGGCAGTATGCTTTAACAACATTTGTGGCACTTGTGAACAACTTGCGACACTTGCGAAAGTTGTAAGGAACATGTGACACTTACGACAGTTGAGAGGAACATGCGACACTTATCCAGTTGAGTAATATTGACGTGTAACACTTTGGGTCACTTGATGAAAGTCACAATGTCCATTGCATCATCATGTTTTGGTCCATGTCATGTTTCTGTTGTTGTGTCTCAGTGTTCAAGGGAAGTATCTGCCTTGAGAGTCAACCATCACAAATCTTATGTTTCAAACACCCATGCCAGTTCATGTTCATTTGATCCACCAAATTACATATGTGTGTCTGTTTCATGTCGTTGATGGGGGATACATAGGTATGCCTACCTTGGATTTGAAACATGTCATAATATTTTTTTTATAGTTGTGTGCAGCTTCTACCAGGTTCTCCACATCCATACCCTTGCTTGAAAAAGTCTACAAAGTACTTTAGTCATCAGTTTCTATCTTCTAACTTCACACTTTGGGGGGCAATCTGTTACACATCAAAATTACTCACTTCAATAGTGTCGCAAGTGTCATCATTACAAGTGTTGTAAGTGTCTCATATTGACCACAAGTGTCGCAAACATCATACTTCCATATTTCCTATGTCGTGTCTCTAACGACATCATAGGGACACTTAAGACACCCTCAAAGACTGGTTTAAGGAAGACAAATCATTTGATGAAGAGTACAAAGCATTTTCCATGAAGAAAACCAATTAAAAATGGTTTTTGGAAGGCATCTCTCCCCTACCCACTATTAGGGAGTTCCAGTTCTCCCTACCCTTCTTTGGGGGAGCATTGCAACGCTCTGTGCACCCTTTTGGGGGAGAACTGACCTTTTTCAACAAATTTTTGGTTGTTGAGGAAAATCAGGGATAAATCCCCCTCATCTCTATAGTTGTTTGGATTTGAATTTGAGGTCAAGGATACATCTTAGGGATCATCCACAACTGATGGAGAAAGATCCTCAACCTATCCCAAGAATATCTAAGGTGGTTGGGTCTCTCCAAGATTATATAAGGAGGCCTTCTCATGGTGAAAATAGAGGGAAATTTAGAGGCATCAAACTTATGATTTGATAAGGGAGATGAAAAGTAAATAATCATCATTCTATGTGTGTATTATTTGAGCAAGGTTTTGGACAAAGAGAGCTTGGTGAAGCTACTGCATCTACATCTATGGCTGTAAGCATTTCACTTTGTTTTCATTAATATAAATCTATGCTTGGCCTGTTTCCTTTAAAGTTTGTGTACGTTTCATGAACTTGTTTCTTTTATAGATCCACTATGAATCTAATCATGGTAGAGTAGGAAGTATGTTTCATTGTTGTTGCTCATTGTATTACAGGACCTTTTGAAGAACTTGAATATCAAGATCAACCTGGATCAAGCAAGGACAAATGTCAGTAAAGGTATTTACCCTTCATCCTTCTTCTTCTTTGACTAGTTTAGCTTCATGAAAAGGTGTGTCAGTGTCCACATTAGCACTTTTCTGTCTTGGTCATAGGGGTCTAGTATCCAAGAGGAAATCCACTTGTCCACAGGGGGATTCTCCTGTAACATGTGGAGTAAAATTTTGAAATGTAAAATCAAGAGAAAATGAAGAGTTAGAGGATTTGAAAATGAAGAGAATAGGATAGGAGATTTTGTTTCCATAGAAGCTATTCCAAAACACTAGGATAAACATAGTAAAAAAGGAAACATAATGTTACAATATTAATCACACTCACTTAAACATAATGTATTCCCTACACCCCAAGAACACATGTTGAGTGGCAAGCCTTAATCAACATGTACCCTCATTCTCCTTTATGGAATTTGGTAGAGTTAGATGTCTTTGATTGTCCCTAGTAGTTAAAAACAATGACAAAGCCCCACCAACATTGTTTCTACATTATTTGAATTACACATGACATGCAATATATGTTGGCAGGAAGATATTGTTGATTTTATGGTAAGCTGATGCATTTTTATTTTTCGTACTCTTTAACAGAAAATGAACCATAACTACTACAACAAACCAAGATCACAAGAAGAATAACCATGCACAAGAACACAGGAAGTATCCTGATAAACCCTTCTCAACAAGGGAAGAAAACCCAACGAATTCTTTGCTATATTTTTCAAGAGAAAGACCTCCCACACCATCACCAAGCCTAGCACATAAGAGGGTGCTGTAATTTTCACAATTTCATACCACAACTTCTGAAATCATGAGATGACACAATGATAAGTGTGTTTCCTCAATGGGGATTCACCTTTATTTATATAAGACTTGTCACATCAAATGATGTGTATAGTGGCACAATAGTTCCAACCTCAATAACTCAAAATATAATTAATAATTACCATATTAATTATCTTTTACATTAATTATCTCTTATATTAATTATCTTTTACATTAATTATCTTTTACATTAAGGTGGGGACGACCTATACCCTTTACATTACAAATAGGGTTACAGGTAAGTCTGACTCTTGAATAATACAAAAAGGGATATCATACACCCACTAGTGCTCAACCACTAGGGGCACATCCATAGGGATGTCCATATCTCTATCTTGCTGCATCTCATAGGAGAACAACACTCTCTAGTGATCAACCACTAGGATCACGTTCACCTGTGCTCATCTACAAGCACGTCCACTCAACATATCTTCTTTCCCACTGCATTACAAAGAAGAGTCATTTGGATTTCATCATCTCAACTCTCTGCTCAGAGGAGGCTAATAAATCATCTTCATATCTATCTCATAACGATGCACCCAACTCATGGGAATTCACACGTTCACCTTGTGCTCATCCACAGGCACGTCCAACTCAACAAATATCCTTTCTTACTACATTACATAGGAGAATCATTTGGAGTTCTTCTCAACTTTCTGCAAGGAGGAGGCCATCACTACATTCCAATTATATCTCAGATAGGAACCACACACCCATATTAGGGGCTCTCTCTCAGGTCTGTGTCCCGGAGGATGTCTCACACAAATTTAATCATCAACACTCCCTCTCAGCTATGGAGGCATTCTCCATCAGGCAAAGTCTCATACAGAAGTACTTGAACTTTGTCTTGGTTGTAGTCATCAACACTCCCTCTCAACTAGAGAGGTATTCTTCACCAAGACAATTTGGTGAAGATGTCTACAATCTGCTCATGTGTAGGAAGGTACTACACGTGTACTGTTGTTTCTATTTTTAGCGGTTTTGTAAATTAATCCCGGATTAAGGGATTACGGTTTTGGTATCTACGAAATATCTAAAAACATTGTGTATATTGTATAGTGAATGGTGAAATTTGATGTAATGAATATAAGAAAGGTTTTCACAGTTGAGGGTTTCCAGTATAAAATCTCTGTGTACTCTGTGTATGAGCCATTGATTAAATTCTATTTTCCTTAAGAATCTATATGCATTGCTTTACTTCACAGGTTTAAAACTTACACTCTACATCATGTCTCTAAAAATGATATTTTATCTCAACGTGTTTCGATCTATCATGAAACATAGGGTTCTCAAAGAGCTTAAACCAACTCTGGTTATCATCATAGAATCCATCTCACAATAAAGTAAATTTGTTAGAATCTTGTGAAGCCACACTACTTCACATACTCAATTGTATATGCTTTGCTTCTGTTGTACTCAAGGCCACAGAGTTTTGTTTCTTGCTGCACCAGGAAACCATGGAAAACTTCATGGTAAAACAACAACTGGATGTGCTCTTCCTATCCACTGTACTCTTTTCTCAATCTGTATCGTCATATCCATGCAAACTCAAGTTCACACTGGAGGCATATCTCAGGCCATATCCAACTGTGCTTCATATATATCTCCATACAAGCTTTACTGCTATCTAGTGAGTCTGTCTCGACTGATTCATGGATTGACTAAGCACATTTGATGCATAGCATATATCAGGTCTGGTGTTTGACCAAATACATCAATGATCCAATTAGCCATCGGTACATATGTGGATGAGTCTCGTCTGAATCACCATCACTTATTTTTCATCAAATCCATCACCAACGATGTAGACATGGATTTGCATTTTGTCATACTGAACTTCTTTTAATATCTCCACTTTATATTTTCTGTGATTTAGGAAAAGTCTCATTGGTCCTATGTGATACTTCTTGTCCCAAGAAGTAGTGCATCATACCCAGGTCCTTCATCTCGAAATCAGAAGTTGAGGCTTTCTTGTATCCAATAACACAACTTCTTGAATAAGTCATCAAAATCAAGCTCTCATTACCAACAATGTAATAGTAGGTTTGGATCAACAATACTCTTGCTGAAACCCCAAACTCATCAAGAATCCATCTATCTGATGTAGTTTCCAACTCATGGATGGTAGTATAGATGGGAGTGCATCGAGATACTGGATCAATATGTCTCATCATAGTTCACTCCCTCTGTTTCTGAGTATCCTATGACTACATGTCTCGTTTTGTATTTTTCGACACTTCCATCAGCTACATGTTTTTTTGCCTCTTGCAGAGTTTTTCAAGCCCATACATGCCTTTTATGGGCTATTACAAAGTCTCTGATAATATCAACTGGATCAATGGCTATCTCCCTCTGGACTGCTAAAGAGGAAAAAGGTATTTGTCTTTTCCTTCTTCTCAGTTAGTTTTGACTCCCTCTGAAGTCTTGAAATAAAAACATCTTCCTTTGTTGTTAATATACCTGGAAAAAGGAAACAAACGAGAGGAAACGATACAAGAATATCTCCTAGAGGAGATTCATGAATACATCTCTAGAATCAAAACAATTTAAGGATTGTTGTCGCAACTACAACACCTACTTGTAATGTAGCATGATAATTAAAACAATCAAACTTGGAGTCTTCACTTCCAGTGTATTGTTATTCTGTATATACTAAGATCCCTCTGGATCCAGGATTGCACCAAGTACTATTATGGAAATGATGCAAATAATATATATAAGTGCATACCTGGGAGTGTACACCAATGGAGGTTCTGCTTGTTTGTCAATGTCATGATGATAAATGACATTCCTTGACTTCTCTTGGGGTGGAAAATGTTTCTTTCTTTGCATATTATTGGCTCTCACATCAACTGTCTTCAATCTTTCTTTATTTGGACAGTACTTTATGTTTGATAATTTGTCAACTGGATGACACATCCATTTCTTCATCATTTTCTGATTCTCTAAAATGATTTAGTACTTGAGACTACTCTTTTCCTTTCAATATAAAACATGATACATATTCTCTATTCGTCTATGATTGTTGTGTTAGGTCAAGATATTTTATAAACAAAATCTTCATTCCTTGACAATGTTCCTTATTACTGAATGCTAGTTATAACTCCATATTCACAATGTTCATGTCTCTTAACCGTAATCTCAGTAATCCAATTTATCGCAAGAAATATTTTAGCCAATCACACTACTTCCAGTAGATGGATTTTATAATTAGCTTGTATACTTGTTACTTCTTCCCTTTTGGATGGCTCAATATCCTCTGAGCATCTGTCTATCAACTAAACCACATTCTCTAGATTAGTGGATGTTTTCTTTTCACTTCTCCACATTACAAGGCCACAATTCTCTGCAATCTTCTTACTCTTGCTCCTCACTCCCACTTGAAGGGTTACTGCATTGTTCCTTTCATATTTTAGGCGTCTGGGTTTGATGAAATGAATGACATGGATTTGGGATAGTACTCAGTGATTCCATCCCACTACAAGTGATGGCATTCAAACCCACAACATGATCATTGAATAGTGTTTGAAGGGACTTGCATAAAAACACATCCTTTTGTGTCTTGATATCATAGTTATATCTAAGATTCTACCCCACCAAACTCATTTTTCAAAGACTGCAGTAGATAGGGCATACATGTTTTATGTTTTCATTCCTCACACTCTAAATTCCAACTGTGTCTGAATATGATTCTTCTCCACCAAACAAATTTTGAAATGCTAAATAGGGTTGGGAAACAATAGGTATTTTATTGCCCCCCTAATCGTCTTCGTATCCCTGTAAGGTTGTGTGTAACCTCCCTTTTATTAATGAAGTTTCACTTTATTCTTTCAAAATTCAATTTACCAGTGATGCCACAGGTCTGTGTTGTTGATTAATTGGGTTGGTTTTCATTGATGTCAACCCTTGAAGAAAGTCCAATAGCGAATTCCGGTAGCATAAAGGTTTGGGTAATGGACCCATGTTTGTTTGATGTATAATGGTATTAGTTTTGATATATTTGTAGGTAAGACTATTCTAAATGGATAGTACATGTCATTCCATTTCTAGTGGTATGTGGAATGCCACATAACTCCTCACAGTTTGAGAGTTATTTCCTTACGAAGTTGGAGGACCCTCATATGTTGGCTTGAAGCCCCAAAAGGTCAAAGAAGTCAAAGTGCTTGCAAAGAAGAAATTATTTAAATAATAAAGTGAAGTGACAAAGTCAAAGAGGATTATTTAAATAATAAAGTGAAGTGACAAAGTCAAAGAGGATTATTTAAATAATAAAGTGAAATGACAAAGTCAAGGAAGATTATTTAAATAATAAAGTAAATGGAAAAATTTCTAATTATGGAAAGTGGTTATAAGAAGGTTAACCCTAAAATGAGGAAAATGGGTTAAGTAGTCAAGTGGCTATTGGATATATGGACAAGTGGAAAATTCGACAAAGTTGGACATAGGTGACTATGTGGACAAAGTGGTCTAGAAGATGTTTCTAAGGAAGCTACATGAAAGTATACATAAGAGACAAGGATCTCTCATTTTAATCACACTTGAGCATATTGAATATCTATAGGTGACTGAGGTAACCAATGGATATCTAATCTGAATTTCAGAGGGAAGGTGAATTAAAGAAGGCCAAAATTCAAGGGAGGATAAATTCTTTTGATGATGCTTTCTAAGGTATGTTATTTACAGTTCACCTCACCATTTTCGTAATAACATTTTCTATAGAATGATTCAGATCGTGAAATTGGGAGGCCATTGAAGAAACATATCCAAGTAGTTGTGTTAGAAATTTCATCTTGTGGGTTTTTGTATATTTGGAGTTACACTTCGTGGAAAATAGGGTTTGTGGCTAGTCCTGAAACTAGTCTAAAATGGGTGTTTCGGGTAAAAACGTCATAACTTCTTCATAATAGATCCAAATTTAGTAAGACCAAATGTGTTGGTTAGAGTATAGTCTTTAGTATTCTATGTAAAATTTTCAGATCCATACAACAAATATTTCGTGCGGTTCACACTTTACAAGTTCGCTCTCTAGAATAAGCTAGAATTCAACAAGGCATGCCATTTTTTTCTATAACTCCTTTTATGAGAGGTTCCAAGTAGTGACACCTAAAGGAATTGCATAAAACACACTGAAGAAAATTTTGTACTATTTTAAGATATTTTTTGATTACAAGTACATATTTATGATGATTTCAAGTTAGGGTTGTTGACTAATCCAAAACTAGTCATGTGAGACTAAAGTAAAGTTTGATGAAAATGCTAGTCTCTTGTTGTTAAAGTTAAGGAAGGTTTGTAGGTATGTGATCATATACACCAGGTCTATTATAGATTTACAAATCATATTTGGATGATAAAATTGATGAGGGATTTTTGTTGAGGTTGAGGTACAAGTTGGTGCATGGTTGATGCACTTGTTTATGGTACAGGTTGATTAAGTGTTGAGGTACAGGTTGATGCATGGTTTAGATTATTGGTACAGGTTGTTTGGTGCAGTTTGATTGTTACATGTTTACATTAGTATATCTCATAGTGATAGTGTGACAATGGTTCCATCATTCTACTTATACTTCAGGGTGGTTGGACGGGGCAAGGAAAGGTGGTTGTAGCCACCTCTCGGTTGTAGTTGGAGAACATAGAGGGTTGTATCATCCTTCTGGTTGTAGCCAAAGAATGAGGGAGTTAGATCTTCCCTTAGGTTGTAGCCTGAGAAACTAGGGGGTTGGAGCCTCCTTTCAGTTGTCGCTAGAAAACAAAGGAAGTTGGTGCTTCCAATGAATGTAATTCTTCAAGACATATAAGAAAAAACATTCCATGGTTTTCTCATGCTTTGGGTTTCCACGTAAAAACACTAGTGTATTGTGTATGTGTATGATTGTTCATTTGTTCATTGTTTATTTACTTTGCAAATATTGGATGATAATGCTACATTGATATAACACTTGCATTATATGGTTAAAAAGGATTATATTGCTCTATTACTGATTCACCCCCCCTCTCAGTAATCCAACATTTGGTATCAGAGCAGGTTCCTTCAAAAATTAGTTTAACCACTTAAAGGTAGATCGTGGAGAGAAACAACATGTATAAAAATGGAATACCACAATTTGATGGTCAGAAGTGTGCATTTTGGAGCATAAGGATGAAGACATATATACAGACAAAAAGATTTGAAATTTGACAATCAATTGTAGATGGATACACAACACCAACAGTTTCGCCAACAAATGACAAAGCAATGAAACTCAATCATAATAATTCCAAAGACACAAATGCACTTCTGAATGGTCTTAGAGAATCGATATTCACCGAAGATGCACATTGTAAATCTCCTAAAGAGATTTGGGACAAACTTCAAAATATTTATGAAGGGGATTCAAAAGTCAAAGCAACAAAGCTTCAAACTTACAGATGTCAGTTCGAACAACTAAATATGAAGGAAGATGAGAATATTGCAGCTTACTTTTTACGAGTTGATGAAATAGTAAATGCAATCTTGGGATTGGGAGAAGAAATCAAAGAATTTGTAATTGTTCAAAAAGTACTAAGATCTCTTCCTATCAAATTTGACCCTAAGATATCAACACTAGCAGAAAGAGCAGATCTAAACTCAATAAGCATGGACGAACTACATGAAATATTCTCAACATATGAAATGAGAACTAAACATGAAAATCTAGATATAAAAGAAGCAACATTCAAAGCATCCAAAAGGTCAAAGCAAAAGGGAAAGAAAAAAGAAAAAGAGCATAACAACAACAGTGACGTCTCGAAAGATGATGAAGAAGCAGCCAACTTTGTTAGAAGGTTGAACAAGGGAACCAACGACATGTATAGAGGTAAGCTTTCTTTGATTTGTTTTGGTTTTGATGGTAATGGTCATTTTGATAACAAATGTCCTCATAAGAAAAAGATAAATGATGAAGGTTACTCAAATAACAAACAAACATATAAAGACAAAAGAAACACAAATAAAGTTTTCAAGAAAATCTTATGCACCAAAGAAGACATCTCATCATCAGATGAAGATGAAGTCAGTGACAGCGAGACAAAAAGAGTTCTATTCATGGCAATAGAAGAATCTGATAAAGAAGACTCCGAAGAAGAATATGAAGAGGCCAAAGAAGAATATGAAGAGGCATAAATTGACTACAAAGAAGAATTGTTGTGTGCCATAGAAGTTATCAGAAGAGAAAAGAAGAAAAAAAAAACTACAAGCAAAACTAGACAAGAAAGAAGACACTCAGGAACTAGAACAAATGATCACAATTTTGAAGGTTCAAATTGAAGAAGAAAAAATAATTGAAGAAGCACTCAAAGAACAACTAGAAGGAAGAGACAAGATCATTGGAAATTTGGAAGAATAAATTGTCACATTAAGAAAGGATCTTCAAAAGAAAAATATGCAGAACAACTCAAAAGTTTTGAATGATATTATCAACAGTAAAAAACCTCATCATGACAACTCCGGACTTGGATACAATCAGACAGAAAAGGGATCAAGCTCCAAATCAACAGAGCACAAAACATATCCAAAAATCAATGCAGAAACAATCAAAGAGGATAGGAAGGTCAACAAATAAAATTACAAGGACACTCCTCCACTGAGAAGATTCAGATTTCAGAATCAATGACCAACATAAACAAATAGGCCTTAGGAAGAATAAGGATTCATAACAGTAATTCCTTTCAGAATATCTTCAACTCCCAGGTATCAAACAATATTTTTTGGTTTATGTTATGCATGTAATAATTTTGGACATAAATATGTGAATTGCAGAGATAACAACAAGAACATAAACAACTTTGAAATTCATACACAAAAGGGATATCCAAGAAGACCTAGTGAAACACAGAGAAGAAGTTACAACAAGTTTGAATCTTTGATCACTGAAGTGGAATGCTACAAATGTAACAACTTTGGACACATTACCAAAGATTACAGAATGACAGTCCCTCCTAGAGAACCACAACAGAACAACAATAGTCGTAGACAAGAACATCAGAAAAGGACATGGATAAGAAAGCAGAGTCAATATAGTAATGAAGAATGCACACTCGCTCTACAAGCTAAGAAGAAGAAACATGGTTGGTATGTTGACAGTTGTTGTTCAAAACACATGACAAGTGATAGAGACAAGTTTCTTACATTAAAAAAGGAAAGAGATGGATCAGTGTCCTTCAAAAATGATTATTAAGCTAAAATCATTGGAAAATGCACAGTCATAATTGAGAACAAGAATACCAAGGAAAAAAATGTTCAACTAGTAGAAGATATGAAACATAATCTTCTAAGTGTGAGTCAAATATGTGAACAAGGTCATAAAGTTACTTTCGATTCACAAAAGTGCGAGATAAGAAAAGAAGGTTCAGGAAAATTGATTGCAACAACTGCGAGAACTTCAAACAACATATATGTATTAAGTGAAATTGGAAATGAAAAATGTTGCTTAGGAAAGGAAGATGAAAGTTGGCTATGGTACAGAAGAATGGGTCACATACATTTTGAGAACCTTATCAAATTAAACAAAAGGGAAGTAATTAGAGAAATTCCCCAGATCACGAAACCAACCAACACTTTATGCAAGCATTGTCAACAAGGAAGGCAAACAAAGACTGGGTTTAAATCAAAAGAATATTCAATGACAAGACCACTAGAAATTGTGCATACTGATCTAGTTGGACCAACTACAACAAAGGGTTTAAAAGGTGATAATACTTTATGTTATTAGTTGATGATTATACAAGAATGACCACAATTTTTTTTCTTAGGAATAAGTCAGAAGATTTTGAAAAATTCAAGGTATACAAGGAAATGGTTGAAAATGAAATGGATTCAAAAATCAAATGCTTGAGATCTGATAATGGAGGAGAGTTCACTTCAAATGAATTTATAAACTACTGCAATAAGCATGGAATAAAAAAGAAATTCTATGTTGCTAGGACACTTCAACAAAATGGAGTTGTTGAAAGAAAGAACATGACAGTACATGAAATGGCTCGAACAATTCTAAGGGATTCCAAATTGATAGATATCTTTTGGACACATGTAGTGCATACAATAGTTCACATTCAAAACATATTAATGCTCATAAACAACACTGAAAAAACTCCCTACGATCTATGGAAAGGAAGACCAACAAATGTGAAGCACTTTAGAGTATTTGGAAGCAAATGATACATCAAAAGAGAAGATGGAATAATGGGAAAGTTTGAATCTCATGTGGACAAAGGAGTACTTGTTGGTTACTCAAGTGCAATGAAAGAATACAAGTGTTACAACCTGATATTGAACAAAATTGTGGAAAGCATCAACATAACAATTGATGAAACATGTAGAAAATAATTAAAGGAAGAAGAAAATGAATCAATGGAACAAATTTACGAAGAAGAAGCATAATATGAAAAAGAAGTAGAAGGGGAAGATGAAGAGGATCCAACAGAACGAGAAGAGAAAGTTCAATAAGTGCCTCCAAAGACACCTACCAGACAAATACAGAAGAATCATCCTTCAGATCATATTATCGAAAACAAAAATGCAGGAGTTGAAACTACAAGAAGAATTCGTTCCCCAAAACAAACACAAATAACACTCTCATCTACGATTGAACTAACCTGTTTTGAAGAGGCAAGCAAGGATGAATTTTTGAATAAGGCCATGGATGAAGAATTGGATCAAATAGAGAAAAATGACACTTGGGAATTGGTTCCAAGACTAAAGGATAAGAATGTGATCGACACAAAGTGGGTATACAAGAATAAATTGAATGAAGATGGACATGTTACAAGGAAAAAAGCTAGATTGGTATGTAAAGGATATTCACAGGTTGAAGGAATCGACTTTGAAGAGACATTTGCCCCAGTTTATAGAATGGAAGCAATTTGATTGCTTTTAGCTTATGCATGCTCCAAAAATATTAAAGTGTATCAGATGGATGTAAAATCATCTTTCCTAAATGGGGAGCTTGAAGAATAAGTCTACATTGAACAACTAGAAGGATTTTAGCTGCCAAAGAACACATATTATGTGTGTAAATTAAAGAAGGCCTTGTATGGTATAAAACAAGCTCCTAGAGCATGGTACTCTAGATTGGATAAATATCTACAACAGACAGGGTTCAGAAAAGGAAGTGTAGAAAACAACCTCTACATCAAGAAATTTTCAAAGGACATGCATAATGAATTTGAAATGTCATTACTTGGATAACTATCCTTATTTTTGGGTCTTTAGATACATCAAAGCAACCAATAAATTTTTATTTCACAAACCAAGTATATCAGAGAAATGCTAAAGAGGTTCGGAATGGAAGATTGCAAACCAGTTATCACTCCCATGCAAACTAGTTGCAACTTGAGCAAAGATGATGATTCAAAGTCTACAGATAAGAGGAAATACATGTCAATGATTGATATCCTACTATATATGATGACATCTAGACAAGATGTAATGCAGGTAGTTGGAAAGGTGGCACAATTTCAAGCAACACCAAAGGAATCACATGTATTAGCAGTGAAGAGGATTTTCAGATATCTCAAAGGAACAAAAGAGTTTGGATTATGGTATCCAAAATGAAATGATCTATCACTTATTGCCTACACATATGCAAATTGGGCAGGTCGCATTGATGACCGAAAAATCACCAGTGGAGCAACGTTTTACTTGGGTGAGTGTTTAGTATCATGTATAAGCAAGAAAAAATCATCAATATATTTATCTACAGCTGATGAAAAGATATTGCAGCAACAACATGTTGTACACAGGTTCTATGGATGAAATAAAATCTGATAGATATACAGGTTGAGTATGATGAGCCCATTCCAATCTATTTTGATAATTCAAGCGCCATCAGTATCTCAAAGAACCCAGTGATGCACTCCAAGACGAAGCACATTCCATTCAAGTATCACTTTCTACGGGAACAGGTTGCAGAAAAGAACATCAAAGTTGAATATGTGGGAACAAAAGAACAAGTGGCAGACATATTTACAAAACCACTTCCATGGGAATCCTTTGAGTATCTTTTCCAGAGACTTGGAGTTATTTATACTCCAAAATGAATGCTTTTGAATGCTTATCTTATATGTATTAGATGTACACGAGGAAGCACCATGGAGATGACAGTTCATGTTGGGAGATCAAACGAGTCAGTGAGGGGTAGTAGACTTGAATGGAAATATACCTTTTCCATTGATGACAAAGGGAGAGATATTTATCAGATGTAGAGGACAGAGGCATGGTTCTAGGGGGAGAGTTGGCCATAGAGATGCAGGCATGGTCTAGGGGGAGAATGAGTGATATGATTTCAATATTGCATCAAAGTGTTTAGATCAATTCCAAAGGGGGATATTGTTGATTAATTGGGTTGTTGTCATTGATGTAAACCCTTGAAGAAAGTTTGGTAGCGAATTCCAATAGCACAAAGGTTTGGGTAAAGGACCCAAGTTTGTTTGATGTATAATGGTATGCGTTTTGATATATTTGCAGGCAAGAATATTCTAGATGAATAATACATGTCATGCCATTTATAGTGGTACATGTAACGTCACATAACTCCTCATGGTTTGAGAGTTAGGTTCTTATGAAGTTGGAGGATCCTCATATGTTGGCTTGAAGCCCCAATAGGTCAAAGAAGTCAAAGTTCTTACAAAGAAGAAATTATTTAAATAATAAAGTGAAGTGACAAAGTCAAAGAGGATGATTTAAATAATAAAGTGAAGTGATAAAGTCAAAGAGGATTATTTAAATAATAAATTGAAGTGACAAAGTAAAAGAAGATTATTTAAATAATAAAGTGAAGTGACAAAGTCAAAGATGATTATTTAAATAATACAATGAAGTGACAAAGTCAAGGAGGATTATTTAAATAATAAAGAAAATGGAGAACTTTATAATTATGGAAAATGGTTATAAGAAGGTTAACCCTAAAATGAGGAAAACGGGTTAAGTAGTCAAGTGACTATTGGATATACGGACAAGTGGAAAATTGGGAAAAGTTGGACATAGGTGACTATGTGGACAAAGTGGCTATGTGGACAAAGTGGTCTAGAAGATGCTTCTAAGGAAGCTACATGAAAGTATAAATAAGAGGCAAGGATCTCTCATTTTAGTCACACTTAAGCATATTGAATATCTACAGGTGACTGAGGTAACCAAAGGATATTTAAGACAAATTTCAGAGGGAAGGTGAAGTAAAGAAGATCAAAATTCAAGGGAGGATAAATTTTTTTGATTATGCTTTCTAAGGTATGTTATTTTTTTGATGATGCTTTCTTATATGTTCAAGACATATAAGAAAAAAATTTCCGTGGTTTTCTCTCGCTTTGGGTTTCCACGTAAAAAAATTGGTGTATTTTGTATGTGTATGATTGTTCATTTGTTCATTTTTTATTTACTCTACAAATATTGGATGATAATGCTACATTGATATAACACTTGCATTATATGGTTAAAAATGATTATATTGCTCTATTATTGATTCACCCCCCCTCTTAGTGATCCAACATGTTTTTTAAACTTCCTTAATTTTGTTTCCATGGGTTTGCGGTTAAGTATGTAAGGGTTTGTTGTTAGGAACCCATACTTCTACGACAACTTTAGAGGCCTGCGATTTTTGAGCTACCCTTTAACCTTTCGAACTCCTGGCCTGTGATGGCATGCGATGGATGCATTGTAATACATTGGAAGATCTTCTATGCACTGATTTTAACCTTTTGAACTTCTGGACTGCAAACCCGTTGCACCTCTGCAATTATAATCACTCTTTAAATGATACATGGCACACTGTCTCCAGACCTGCACATCTTGTAGCACGACATCTTAAATTATGTGTTGGCTTCCATTAATCCTGTAGCATGATAGAATGATGGCCGGGTGGAGCAATGACTAGGTGAGCCGATGGTGTAGTGATCTTTACTTCTTGCAAACTTGTGGATCATTTTCAAAAAACAAATGTATATTATGATTATATTCAATAATCAATGTGAAAATGGTCATCTTTAGGACCTGCTCTGATACCATGTTGATTTTATGGTAAGATGATGCATTTTAGTTTTTCTTACTCTTTAGCATAGACTGAACCATAACTACTGCAACAAACCAAGATCACAAGAAGAATGACCATGCACAAGAACACAAGAAGTATCCTAGGAAACCCTTCTCAACAAGGGAGGAAAACCCAAACAATACTTTGCTATATTATTCAAGAGAAAGACATCCCATACCATCACCAAACCTAGCACACAAGAGGGTTTTGTAATTTTCACAATTTCAGAACACAACTTTTGAAATCGTGAGATGACACAATGATAAGTGTGTTTCCTCAATGGGGATTCACATTTATTTATATAAGGCTTGTAACATCAAATTATGTCTCTATTAGCAAAATAGGGCCGACCTCAATAACTCAAAGTATAATTAATAATTACCAGATAATTATCTTTTACATTAATTATCTTTTATATTAATTATCTTTTACATTAATTATCTTTTACATTAAGGTGGGGCCGACCTGTACCCTTTACATTACAAATAGGGTTACAGGTAAGTTTGACTCTTGAACAATATACCAAGGGATCTCATACACCCACTAGTGCTCAGCCACTAGGGGCACATCCATAGGAATGTCCATATCTCTATCTCACTGCATCTCACAGGAGAACCACACTCTCTAGTGATCTACCACTAGGATCATGTTCACCTGTGCCCATCCACAGGCACATCCACTCAACAAATATTATTTTTCACTGCATTACATAGGAGATTCATCTGGAGTTCATCATCTCAACACTCTACTTAGAGGAGGCTAATACACCGTCTCAATCTCTATGTCATAACGATGCACCCAAATCATGGGAATTCACACATTCACCTTGTGCTCAACCACAGACACATCCAACTCAGCAGATCTACTTTCTCACTGCATTACACAGGAGAATCATCTGGAGTTCTTCTCAACTCTCTGTAAGGAGGAGGCCATCACTATGTTCCAGTTATGTCTTAGATAGGAACCACACACCCATCGCAGGGGCTCTCTCTTAGGTTCGTGTCCTGGAGGATGTCTCATGTCGCTGTAATCATCATCCCATTGGGGTGAGATTATATCCTAATGGTTTCCTACCCTTTGAGCCTCATCAAAACATGCCAAATATTAATAAACATGTGTAGCTTCTACCCCTGCTAGTTTAGAACCTTTTACCTCTAGGGAGAAAATGCATGTTATTGACCATTAGGCCCACTCAAGTTGCACAATGTGGAGTAAAATTTTGAAATGTAAAATCAAGAGAAAATGAAGGGTTAGAGGATTTGAAAATGAAGAGAATAGGATAGGAGATTTTTTTTCCATAGAAGCTATTCCAAAAAAAAAGGATAAACATAGTAAAAAAGGAAATATAATGTTACATTATTAATCGCACTCGCTTAAGCATAATGTATTCCCTACACCCCAAGAACACATGTTGAGTGGCAAGCCTTAATCAACATGTACCTTCATCCTCCTTTGTGGAATTTGGTAGAGTTAGATGTCTTTGATTGTCCCTAGTAGTTGACAGCAATGGCAAAGCCCCACCAACATCGTTTCTACATTATTTGACTTGCACATGAGATGCAATATATGTTGGCAGGAAGATGCATGGTTTCACCAATTCAAATTCAAGGTGGAAAAACTTGAGAGCTCCCATGATTGTAATTGATATCAAATTGGAAAATCCCTCTCTTTAATTAATTGGTTTGCAAAATTGATACCTAAGATAAGTTATATAGGGGCATCATTTGTTCCACATGCTATACCTTAGGTGTGTAATGTGATGGTATGGTATTTTTTGTATTAGCATCATAGAGGACCGTAAGCACTAACAACATTATACAACAAATATGATAGACTCAGACACTATTTGATGCAAAAGAAACAAAGGACTACAAAGGTGGCTAGAGGGTACAACAATCACTCATATAGAAATTGGCAAGGGACACAGAACAATTACGTTATGTATGAAAAGGGAATTTGAGAGGAGTATTAGGAGTATTAGGGGAATATTTGATATTCAAAGTATAAAGGAAAGGGATTGAAATATGGATATTTGGCTCATAATAACTATTAGTACCACTAGATAAGGAAATTTCGGCCAAATTGATTTGTAGTGTAAGATATCGTGGAAAACTAGGTTGATTCTATATGCCCATCGATTGCATGAAATTTCCCTATCGTGGAGGGAAGATGAACTAAAGAGGGTCTAGGAGCATAGGGTACAATAATCTACAAATAACTAGCTAGAGTGGATGAGGTCTAACTCTTAAGATTTAAGGATCACATCTTTGACAATGGTAGGAAGAAATGATTTTAGAAACCAATCAAATAACATAAGGTCATCTAATAGGGTTTAAAAATAAAAAAATTATATGTCTCTATTCTTGAGTATGACCATTTATATGGGTAAATGTAGATTTACAATACTATTTCATGTCTATTAGGGAATTGAAAATGTTTAAGGAACTTGATAGCTATTGTGCTAAATGGAAATGTACTATTTGGTTGCCACTCTTGTAAGGGTTTGCTGGAAAATTACAACTCTAATCAAATAATTAGTAATGTTGTTGGAAAAATACCATAAGTGAAAGGAGGTGATATGGTTAACAAGATCTTTACCAATTTTCCCTTCAAACTTAGGAATATATGAGGGTAATTTAATGGGTGTGGTGATCTGGATTATTTTCGGCATGAAATGAGAGTGGAGATATAACACATAAATATACAGAGATATTGTAAGAGAGCCAATAATATAACATATATATATCAAATATATAACAAAAGGCACAAATATACAGTAATACACAATTTCTATTAATGAGTGAAACATACAAAACTATATAAATATAGAGTGAAAGACTCGCTAGAATGGTTGCATCTTATCTATGATAAGAGATGTGAAAAATAATCACGTTCGAAAGAAGATGATTACAATGAGGCTCTAAAGGAATTTTTAACATAAATAAAATCCAAAACCCTAACCTCGAAATATGAAAAGACAACAATTTTGTGGACCTCGTTTTGGGTAGTTTGGTGTATCGACTTCCCGGGGGTGTAACTTTGGCATACGATCTCCGTTTTGGGTGCATGATAGCTCATTGGAAAGGTATCGTCGAGGAGATTCATTTTGGGGGAGAAATTAAAGCCTTTATTTTTCATTGAGGTGCTCAATCCAAAAAATATTCATTTAGGACCTCAAAATGGCCCCATAAGTTTAGGAACTGAAAACTACTAAAAATAGTAAATTTCCAGAAGATTGTTTTGAGCCAGTTGGAATAAGTGGGTGGCCACTAATATCCAGTTGGATCAATCCCCCCCCCTTAGGAAGAAACGGTATCCATTGCGTTGAGTGCCCGAGGGAGAGGGAAAAACGTTTGTTGAATCTGCATCTTGATGAGCTACTTGCCTTTCTGGAGAAGTTGAATTGCTTAGCTTGTTTAAGGCTGTCACAAACTTGTGGTTGGAAGAGTTGGAATTTTTAAATAGTCTATATACATGAGATAAATGTGTGTATAAGCAATCCTTTCACTTTTCTTCAATCTTGTCGACCTACTTCTATTGGACATAAGGTGCTTGGACTGAGGTTGCAGTGGTTGTTGTATTCTTCTATTCACCTTTTGAACAGATTGTGAAGAAGATGAATTTCATAGTATGAGATACTACCTTACAACATTGTTTAGGTGGGACAATAGTTAGAACTACCTCTGGTATCCTGTAGAGATGAACCCCCAGAGTAATAATGACACTACTAGGTTGAGAATCATAAATAACATGGCTCTTCCACATATATGGCTGGCCCAAGAGAACATCAAGTACATCCAATGGGGAAACATCACATAATATCTCATCCTTGAAGGGTTAGATTCCATATGACAATCAACACTGCTGGCTGACATGGAGGTCTTACCCTGGTGAAGCCACCCGAGTTTGTATGGATGTGGGTGTGGTGTTGTCGAAAATCCCAGTTGTTTGACGACCTCTTCTGAGATGAGGTTCTTTTGGCTTCCACTATCAACAATAAATTGCAACGGGGTCCCCTTCACCCACATCTATGAATGAAAAATGTGCTCCCCCTCTTCAGGATCTGCTGGTTCTTTTAGTTGAATTATTGCGGTTGTGACAATAACAATGGGGTCTGTGTCGATGATTTTTCTTCTACCAGTGTTTTATGAATTAGATTCTGAATCTAGGTTCATATATTTCTCTTTGATCTCGACCACCAATGAATATTTTCAATGAAATTCATCATTGTTGTTCCAGGGGATTTCATGGAAATCGTACCACTTTCCAGTGTCCTTCTTCATCTTTCCGTGACTGTAACAACCTTAATTAATTAATTAATTTCATGATTAAATATTTGTTTAATGAATTCTCATTTAACAAATTATTAATTTTTATTTTGGAGACTTAGTGTATTTGTAGATGTACCCATTTATGGAGGGGGGATACGGTGGTTGAGACTTAATGGGGGGATAAGGCAGTGAATAATGGGGAAAGGAGGATAAGGCAAGGGGGGAACACTCGAGAAGGGGGTCTCTTTTGTTTGGGGTAATATTTTCATATTGGAGAAGGAGAGGAAGAAGGGAGGAAAATTTTGGGACTGTATCTGTATTTCTGGATTTACTGGCAGCTTGCTTGAGGAGCTTGCCTAAGGAATTTCACAGGGGGCACTTGTTGCTGGGAATTTTGGACTCGGGGGCCAAGAAACTATAAATAATCCTAGAGCTGGGGAGCCAGATAGGCTGTTCCTAGCTGGTTGGGAGGTTAGTCAGTTTTGGGCAGAGCTTCAACTTGGACATAGTTGGAGAACAACATCAGTTTGAGGTATTTTCATTATTATGCTGTTTTTATTATTGTTATGTTGTTCATGTTTATTATTTATATATTGTTCATAACAACTATGATGAATATGTGGTTTATTATCATGCTTCTCATAAATTTTAATTTTGCTGAACATGGTTATATGTTGAATAATGAATGGTTATATGTTGATTAGTGAATTGTAAAGAAGTTAGTATAGCATTTCTATATTTAAACTTATGTTTTATAAGGCTCTATTGGAGAGACCTTACACATGGTATCATAGGCAAGTTTAAAAACTTGGACCAGGGCCTACCCACCTACCCACATGTAAGAAAGAAAATTTAGTAAAGTTGTTCCAACAATAACCCAGAAAACCTTAGAAACTGTTGTAAGTTTGAAGTAAGTTTGAAGGGGGCCTGTTCACCTTCAAACCTATAAGAAGCCTCACCCATAAAATATTCAAACCTGTAAGAAGCCTCACCCATAAAAGCTTCAAACCTGTAAGAAGCCTCACCTGTAAAAGGGGCATAAATAAAAAAAAAAAGAAGTAAAATTAAGCTTCACCTATAAAAGAGGTAGAGAATACATTTTTTTTTTTATATAAAAGCTAGATGAAAGAAATTTATGTATCTTGATAAAAAAAAATATATAATTAAAAGAACCTGCAAACCAAACCAAAACCTAAGTCGACTAAGAATTAAATTCTAAGTTCACCAACTATCAAGCAAACACACCACACAATAGCAAGTTAAGATACAAGTCAAAGATTAGCGCAAGTCAAGTCACATGGAGGAGAATCCCACGAGACGCAACACAATTGTGTTGGTAGGCTTGGCCATGGCCCATGTGCAACAATCACTTTGAAATTTGTGGATTAGTTCAAGTTTAGCGTACACTGGATTTTTGAATGTTCTGCTGCTTGAAGATCTGCAGCTGGAAAACAATTTTGTTTGTTACACAAACTTCTCTAACTTGTGAAATAAACAATCTACCCAACCTTTGTGTAGAAATATGTTATCAAAAAATTCAATCTATTTTGTTGGATACTCAGACTTCTCTAACTTGTCAATTACACAATCTACCCACTCCTGTGTAGAAACACATTTGCAAGGAACCAAATAATAAAATTCAGATCCAAATATAGAAGCTAAACCCAACCTAGTGCCCAAGCGCAAATCCCACAACCCAACACAAGTTAATCGGATCACACATGCGACCTTCAGTTTACAAGATTGACGCTCTACCACGCAACCTTCAGATTTTCAGTTTGGTGCTCTCCCAACTGAGCTACCCCACGAAATTTCAGTCAACCCAGACCGAGCCAGGCAAGATGCATATTAGAGAAAAATATCTTAGTGTGTAATGCAAAATATCCAAGTTATTATTCTTATTTTCGCTAAGAAGACTTCTGCATATCATGTATACAAACACTATAGCATAGTCCAAGCCCACAAGGATCATAACATGTATACAAACACCATGGAGGATGATCCCTGAGTAGGGTTTGTAATACAAATGCCAAGCCACAAAGGAGGAGCTCAGAAAGGGCATTATTTTCTAAACCTGAGCTATCATCTAAGCACCCAAAGCGCTCAGTCACATGGAGGAGGAGCCCACAATGGGTGCTTTAGTGCAATACACAGGCCCAATCTCCAAATCCATAGCTATCAAACCAAGCACACCTTCCATACACAACACACAAGTTAGCACATTAAAACAACACATAACACAAATCAACAAGCTCATTGCAAGCGCTAGCATAAGAGGCATCCCTGCACAACATACAAATCAACACAAGCTCAGCGCAAGTGCCAACCTAAGAGGCATCCCTGCACAACATACAAACCAATGCAAGCTCAGTGCAAGTGGCAGCCTAAGAGGCATCCCTACACAACATACAAACCAACGCAAGCTCAGTGCAAGTGCCAACCTAAGAGGCATCCCACCCATGGATTCCAACAGAGTATAGAAACAACACACAGACAACAAATTTGCTTCTTAAACCATACACACACAACACAAGTCAAGCTGAGAACTAAGCGCAAGTGCTAAGCTCATCTCTCACCATGTCTCATCCGAGACCAAGCCGAGACCAAGCGCATAAGAACCCAGTCAAGCAACAAAATACAATCTAGCGCCAACGCCAAACACAAGCGCATGGGTTCTCTGCCACCAAGAGCATTTCGCAGAGTAGGAGAGGCGACAGAGCATTATGCAAATGTTTTGTGTAGGGTTTGGGGATGGAGAGTCGGGGAAGAGTGGGTGTAGAGTTTGGGAGGTGAGAGTGGGGAAGAGGGGCACGTGGGCCTCATGCGAGTACCCACGATGCCAGACTTTGATTTTTATTTTTATTTTAATTATTTTTTATTTTATTTTAATTATTTTATCCGTTTAGTTTTAATTATTTTTAAACATTGTTTTAAAATTTAATTGATAGTATATAATGTAAAGTAGTTACTTATTAAAATAATTATAAAATTAATCATTAGTAGTCTAATGTAAAGTAATATAATGAA
>ML783096.1:409381-427518 GCA_009831015.1 Picea engelmannii
AAAGAGTGGAAGTAATCCACCTTCAAACATGACAAGAGTTTTGACATGTCATATATCATCTTTTCACAAGGCAAGCATACCCATGATTTTGGATGAATCATGCCAAGTACATGACATATAAAGGGGACCATGGATGAATAATATGAAAAAATGAGGAGTGAGGTCATAATACATTATTACCTAAAGATATTATTAATACATAAATACTCATTTGGAATAATGGAGTAGTATTTCTCAATGGTGGCATGCGATTTTACAAGGTGAGACCTTGCCTCAATTATATGTGGAAGTGGAACCATAAATGTTAATGATATTCAACTGGAACTTTGGAACACTTATACATTGTCAAGTATGTTTATCCATGATGCAAATAAATGAGTTGAATTTGAGCATGGAGAAACCTTATAGTTAGGGATCAATGATGGAAGTGATTATCAAATTTGAGATATCCCAACACTGCATGCAATTGAGGACCAAGGTATTATTACAATCCTTCGTTGTTTAGATAGGTAATTGACATCAATCACAAGAAGAACTATACAATTAGGGATCAATGATGGTAATTTATTCTATATATTAAGTAACCCTCCAATGATTATAATGGGAACTGAGGTACCAGAAGTCCTCTAGATCACGCCCTTAAATAAAATGACTCGTAGTTGATAGGGTGAAGCATGTAGAAAGGAGGGTGATGATGGATTCCCTTAAAGAAACATAAGATGAATGAGAGTAATAATGAAGGACCAAGACTTCGCCTTGTCATAGGAGAGGTGAAAATGGGGGTGACATAAGACTTCCATAGACATAGATAAAATATGAGAGGGACATAGGTAAGAAATCATGACTTAAAATCCATGGGGGGATGACTAAATTGATGTCAGAATGAGAAAAATAGAATGAATATGTTTTTATATTTAGGTGGAGTAAACACAATTTAACAATTATAATGAAAAGGTGTAATTGCACAACTAGATTAATCAATATTCATGTTTCAATCAACAAAAACATTGACACCTCCATAGGACTCATAGGGAAAATTCATGGAATATGAATATTTTTATTTCATTTTTCTTCTTCTTTTATATTTAGTGGAAAGAATAAAAGAATATGTTATCTTAATGAGAGAGGACACGTATCAAGGTGTAAGAAAATCCATTCTCAAGTGTGCAAGGGAACATAAGGGTGAAAAGCAAGTAGAGACATAAGTGTGCATGAAATGATGGACACCTTAATGCAAGCCCCCTCTCAAATGACAATGTTTTGTATTCATTTGGATCTTTGGAGTCTTGTATAAGAAATAATAAATAGGTGAGAAACAAAATGTGAAGTGTAGCAACAAATTACACAAAATAGGTGGGAGCCCATAAGGGAGTGGCTAGGAATTGAGAAGAGAAGAGAACGAGGTTCAAGTGCCATCTAAGACTATAAAGGATCTCATTTATATGGGGGACAATATTGATGGATGTCAAACTACAAAGGGTGATAAATTGGGGTGACCCATCATAGGAAGGCTCTAACATTTGACAAGTGTTAAAATAGGTGTCAAAGTACCAATGTCCAACCAAGGTGGACCCTAAGGCGATTGAATTGGAAAAAAGGTTTAAATGTGAATATGTGGAGGAAAATATTGAACCTATATGATGGCTTATACAAATACTTATAGAAGTCCATGAAAATAAGGTGAATGATCTTGAATCCAAATGATAACGTGTTCAAATTCCTACACCCAAGAAACAACGACAACCATGTAAAGAAGAGAAGAAAACATAAATCCAACTGTGAAAATGGTGCAAAGGGTTAGGAAATATAGAAGTATGAGGTCCCTGTATTGTGGATAATTGGAGGATGAAAGGAAAAATTTCTCATTAGTGGGTGATTCATTTCCATGATGTTCCTCAAAAGTGGTGGAAAACTCTACAATGCATTCAAATAAGGTTATGACATTCTTGGATTTCACAATGGTTATCTCTTAGGGGTACAATTGGATTTTAGGAAGGTATGTTCGACATCAGGCTTAGTGGAAATGTCAACAATTAAGGGCTTAAACATGCGGGCTAGGATATTTTTGTAGTATTCACGTGGTTCTAGGAGAGACTTGTGTAGGATGCCATCAACATAACCAGGAGTAATGAAATCATTAGAATAACCTATATGAATTCTTCATCGGTGAATAAGATTTTGTTCAAAAATGAATGTGAATTAGAGGATGTGATGTTCTCAATGGGGGATATGGATTTATCAAGTTCCCATTGGTGTAAAGGAAATTGAGTAATCTTAGGGTATAAATTAAATCAAGGTATTTCGAGTGTCATAGGATTTTCCTCAATGGACATGTAGATTATGAAAATTAGGGATGAGGCCACATATTGGACTTGCAACGGGGTTAGGTGGTAGGTTCCAAAAAAACTTGATTCTTTAAAGAGACTAGGACAACATACAATAAGGTAGGGGTTCACTCAAAACCAACTACAAAGGGAAAACATTGTTAGAGTTCAGATTTGGGTGGGAATCACTATATGTAAATTGGTAAATGGTGAGAGTTCTTATTTTCGGGGAGAATTGAATGAGGAGAAAGAAAAAATATGAAACTATCTTCATGGAAACATATAATTTCTTTGAATTATCATGTTGTAATTCAATGATGCATTAACAACTTCTACATCAACCAATATAGATTTACCAACTATCTCAATAAGGAGACTAGGGAAAAGGCATTGTCATTGGAATGTCCTACCATCAAATAATCATAATGTGATTGTTGATGGAATCAGTTTAGGAGATCCTAAATTTTTCCAAATTACTGTTGGAATGCATGAGGAATATTGTTCATCCATGATGCATCTATGGATCTTGAAATTCTTGATAGAGATCAATATTTGAAAAAACCACTCATAATTTCCATAAAAATGAACATCAATTTAAGTGTGAAAACACATTATCCACAAGATTTTTTTTCAATGAGTAGAAGTATGAACATATTACAATATTTATCATATCAATTTACTTTGATTGAATTGCCACCATTTAGTTCACCACCTACATACACATCACCATATTCTTGAACCATTGCAACATTTCCAACATGTAGCTTCTCAAAAATCCATTTTCCTCTAGATGGAAAATGAAAAACAAACCACCTATTTTTATCCAAGACATTAGGATGAATGAAAACATGCATGCAATGTTATGGAAAATATATGATTCAACATTTGTCACCGATTATTATCTACATGTGTCAAAAGAATACATGTTGCTATTATGGTCATAAGTAACTTATCTTCTCCTATCATAGACATTAAACCATTTTCATTTTAAAATCATATATGTCAAGGACCTATAGTCCAACTCAAAAATCTCCTGAATGTTACCAACATATTCAAGTTGGCATTGAATTTGGTTTGTCTCCTGAACTTCACAACTTGTTTGATCAAATGTAACCAACAAGCAATTATCACATGTTTTTTTCCATGATCTACACCCTCCACTAAAAAATTATGGTCACATTGCATGATATGTTCATACCTTCATGTATAGATAAGTATATATATTAAAATCAACAATCATCATCCAGAAAAAAATACATCCGTAGGTATACCTTAAATCTATGCAATAATATCTTATATTAAATAATGTTCTATTGCATTCAATTCCTATTGTAATGTCCCCAAGGCCGAGCCCTGTTGTAAATCATGTCTATAAAGTATAAAGCTTGTATTATGAATTATAATTTTTTTTTATAGGCTGGTGAGACAAGTTTATATAAGCTAGTGGGCTTATGTGTTATTTAGGCTAGGGAGCCTAAGTGTTGAGGGCCAGGAGCCTGATTTTTGTACATGCAATTATGCACAATATTAATACAAAAACATCTCTACGTGTGGACTGACCACGATGAATGGGTGATGGGGGACTAAGCTTCCACAAAGCCTGGGTAAGGGAGAGGGGGCTGAAAGGTTAGAAGAGGGTCTAAGCTTGAGGGCTTAAGTCCTTGGGAATAATAATTAAATATTATTCCAAAGCTATGAAAATGTATATGTTTTATCCTAATTTCATGGAAGGGGAACATGTGCAAGATGGGAAACATGTAGCCCCAGGGAGACAAGTGTCGACCTGGGTGCATGCAGTTAAAACCAAAGAAGTAAACCATGTTGGGGGTTCGTCCTTCATTCCTTGATCCACCACCTAATTCCGAGGGTTGGCCCTCCATTCTTCTGTGGGTTGTCTAAACCATGTGACTTCTGTGTCGGAGTGTGACATACCTCACGTAGCTCTGAAATTTGAAGCCATGAAACCCAATGGTAAACCCATGGATTGAGATGAGTCTCTAGTGTGTCCGTTGAACCCTGGGCATACCGTAATCGTCCATGCCATGTGTGTTTTAACTGCAGACTGTTGTGGTCACGCAGTCCGTTGGCTAAGTGTAATTGGCTACTATCATCCATCCTCTGTTGAGTCTTACTATTGTTCTCCATGTGCTGGAATAAAATTGAAGAAGTAGGTTGTCAAACTTGTGGGTGACTCTCTCCAGGTGAGAGAGTGCATAGAGGAAGGAGAGAGCTCCTGGAAGGAACCCTGTAGCTTCCACAAAACTTTAAGATTTCCGGTCCGGTCTGTTACTGAAGCCCAAGACAAGGGAGGTTAGCAGCCGAAGGAATATCTAGGTGACAGAGAAGGTGTATACTCCTGGGGTGGGATAGGCATGTGGGGAAGGAGAGTTTGTGGGCAGTGGGCATAAGTGGTTCCTGGGAGAGAATCCTCCTTCTTTTATGTGTATTCTTCTTGTAAACCTTACCTTGCCTAGGATTACTTACCCAGTGGAGCTTAGTCCCAGGTCAGGGGTGACCTACTACTGAGAGTGATGAGCAACACAGTCTAAGGCTGGGAGTTTTGTGGAAGGTCTACACACAGTTGGTGGTGCGTGACAGTTTCAAAGATAAGTATCAACTTATGCTTAATATTATGTTTTGCATGCCTATAATGCTTATATGTATCATGTATTCTGTTGTGCATATGAATTATTGTTAATGACAAGTATTATTTATGTTAGCAGTAATCTTGTGCTTACTCTGAGTTAAATGTGTTTAGTATGAATTAAATGCATGTTATTTTCATTAACTCTGAAATGCTATCAATAATTTGGTGTTAACTATAACTAAGCATTTTAAGTTCATTAGAATGCATAATGTGTTATAGAAGTGTTTTTCTGCGAAGTAGCATTGGCCTGACCATGGGGGTTGATGGCCGGGGGCATTATAGTATGGTATCAGATCCTAGTTTCAACGCTAAGCCTAGATGGACTGGATAAGTGGTCTTTGGATTGAGGTTTTGAGAAGAAATTGTGTTTAGAGGACTAATTTCAGACCTCAGAATGTTTCTGAGTTTCAACGGACTACTTGACTGTGTTACAAAGCTCAGGAGGTGTAGCAGTATTATAAAAATGTAGCTGGTGTGGTATATGGACATAGGGAGAGAGAGAAGCCCACACCAGAACCGTTGGATCATTTCATGAATTCAGGGATCGTGAACTTGGAGCATAGGCCAAATTCTTGGTCACTCCAAGTCTCGAATTGCGAAAGAGATTAACAAGGGTAGAATCAGACGGTGGAGAACTTCCAGGAAGAAGTGTTGAAATCCCGTGAGCCATCAGATCTAGCCACCTAGTGAGGAAGTTAGGGATGAAGAGCTTTGATAGGTGTAAGCATAGGAGAGATCTAGACCATCGGATCAGGGGAGGCTCACAACCGTTGATCTCATACATAAATTTCCATATCAAAATCTGGAGATTGAAGTGAAGAGAGATTTGGAGTCACTGCATCATGAACTCCTGGTTACTGAAATCCTGAAATGATCTACACTGTAGATCGTAGGAGAGGAACTTGACCGTTGGATCAAGTAGACCAATAGACCATAATTTTGGAATTTTGGCAAACAAAAGTTTAAGATGTGTGGATGCATGAACTCCTTATGCCTGAAACCTCAAAAGTTCCAAAACAATCTACACCATAGATCAAGAGTATAAGGCTTGACCGATTAGATCAAGCAGAAGGTAAGTTGCGATTACACGATTTCGGCTATCGGGGAAAAACTGAGTGAGGTTAGGCACGAAACCCTGAAACCTTGAAATCCCAAAATGCTAAAAGGATCTGCGCCGTAGATCTAAGAGAGGTCTAACCGTTGGATTTCACTTGGAATGGACGTGGACACATGGGTGTGTACCACATGCCAGTGGGTCAAAAAGAAAAGTGAGCATGTGGGACCTGATGACATCGTTGAAGTTGACGTGGAACCTCCTGAATGTGCCATGTGCCACCGTGGTTGTGGGTGACAACTATGCTATGTGGCCTCGGAGGGTAAAGTAAATTGAATTTTCAGAAGTCGAGAGTTGGAGAGGGAAGCGAGAACCTCCGGGACCAAAACCCGAAACCCCGAAGCCTCAAAATCCAGAAACCCAAAGTTTCATTTGGAGAGCCTTGTAGCACCTAGCAATTTAGCGTTTGATCATGGCCCATGGACGCATGGGTTGGGGACTAAGAAAATAGGGGCTATCGCCGGAAATTGCAGAGCCAAACAGAGCTCAGAAAATTCGTGGAATCGAAACGTTTTCTTATTTGTGTTGGTTTATGAATGTTGTAGTTTTATTAAGGGTTTAAGGCTTGAAAAACTTTGGTTGACTGCACATCTTATGTGCATATTTCAATGAGTGTCAGGATAGCCACAAATCGACACCGAAGTATAGAAATGGAAGAGGTGTTGATTGCCTCCAATTTAGAGAACGAAAGAGAAGGAAGGGATGTCAACTTGGGAGTCGAAGGATCGAACTCCAATGGGCATGGAAGAGAATTGAATAAGGAAGGGAATGTGATGAAAATACTTGAAATATTGTAGAAAGAAGCCTAGGCTCACTGAGATGATAGCCAAAAAATCATGAGGGTCAGGGATCGACAGGGTGAATTCAACTTAAAGATGTTGAAGAACCTGGAAAGAATAGAAAGGAAATTGGAAAAGGAGAGTGACATAAGAAAAACAGGGAGTCGCAGGACCCCTGAGAGAAAAAGAAAATAGAGGAGTGGTAGCAGACATCATTTTCGCTCCCCAAATCATTCCGATAAGGAAGCACACAGTAGTTCAAGCCCATATCCTATGAGAAAACATCGAAGATCTGGAGTGGATGAATTGAAAGGGGAGATGAACAAGATTAAGCCTCCTATGTTTGATGGAGAACATAAGAAGGAGGAAGATGTTGAAACATGGTTGCTTGGCATGAGGAAATATTTCCAACTTCAGAATTATTCCTCTCATGCAGAAGGAAGAATTTCAATGTATCAACTAAAAGGAAAAGCATCCATGTGGTGGGATCAACTTGTGTAGGTACAACACGTTAGAGAGAAAGATATCACATGGAAGGAATTCAAGAGGTATTTTGAGAGGAAATACCTGACTAAAAGATACTATGACAGAAAGATGAAGGAGTTCTTCGAACTCAAGATGGGAAACATGACCATTGATGAATACGAACGAAGGTTTTTGGAATTACTAAAGTATGTACCATTCATCAAAGATGAGGCTGTCAAGATTCAGAGGTATCTGAGTGGACTGCCACCTCCCATTGGTGACAGGATTCAGTATGATGACCCAAAGACTATGGAAGAAATGATAAGAAAAGAGAAGTTCTTATTTGAACAACAAAGAGAAAAGCCCACTTTTCGGAAGGCTTGGGAGGACCAGAAAAAGTTCAAGAAAGAATAGAGGTAGAAGGGAAATAAACCACCTTTTTTCAGAAATAGTCCTCAAGGACAACTGTCTCTTAGAGAGCCCAGGAAGGTTGAAGTGAGTGGGAAAATGTCAAGGCCGCCACCTATGGAATGTTGGGGTTGTAAAGAAAACCATAGGTACAGATATTTCCCCCATAGAAATGATAAAGTAAGATTTCTCCACAATGTTCAATAAGCTGAAATAGTGGAGGACATGGGCAGTAGAATTCTAAGGATCTACGTAGCCCTGGACAACAAGCAAGCTGAGTATCAGTCGCACATGATTGAAGTAGAAGGTATGATAAAAAACCAACCATTTACTATTTTAGTTGATTCAGGGGCTATCCATAGTTATATAAACCCTAGAGTGGTAGAAAGTTTGCATTTTATAAGAAGAAAACATGAAAAGTCTTGGGTAGTGCAACTAGCTACAAGAACCAAGAGGAAAGTCACGGAGTTAGTCAAGTCCTCTCCTGTATACATGAATGGAATGAGCATGAAGGATGATTTGAATATTCTGCCTTTAGGATCTTATGACTGTTTAATTGGGATGGACTGGTTGGAACAACACCATGCCCTTCTGGACTGTCGTAAAAAAGAATTTACATGCTTGGATGAGGAGGAGAATCGAAAAACTATCCAAGGAATTCCTAGAGCTGTTACTGTTAGAGAAATCTCAGCAATGCAGCTGAAGAAGTGCTACAAAAAAGGTTGTCAATTGTTTGCAGCCCATGTGGAAGAAGCATCTAGAGATGAATTCTCAAATATTGGAGACCATGCAGTACTAACAGAGTTTGAAGACATATTTTAGGAGGTACCCAGACTACCTCCGAAGAGAGATATTGATTTTTCTATAAATTTGATGCCTGGAATAGCTCCAGTGTTGAAAGATCCTTATAGAATGAGTACGCCAGAGATGAAAGAGTTGCAATTGCAGCTTGAAGAGATTCTAAAGAAGGGGTACATTTGCCCAAGTGTGTCACCTTGGGGTGCCCTGGTCCTATTCGTGAAGAAGAAGGATGGGATGTTGAGGCGTTGCATTGATTTCAGACAGTTGAACAAAGTAACTTTCAATAACAAGTATCCTTTGCCGAGGATTGACGATCTTTTCGATCAGTTGAAAGGTGAGAAAATATTTTTGAAGATAGATCTCATATTAGGATATCACCAAGTAAGAATAAAGGATGAAGACATCAGTAAGACCGCCTTTAGAACAATGTATGGTCATTATGAGTTCACAGTGGTACCGTTTGGACTGTCGAACACACCTGCTTCTTTTATGTGCTTGATGAATGGTGTATTCAGGGACTATCTAGACAAGTTTGTCATAGTCTTATTGGATGAAATTTTGTTGTATTCCAAGTCAGAGGAAGAGCATGAAAAACACCTAAGGATGGTGCTACAAGTGTTGAGAGAACACCAGCTAAATGCCAAGTTGAGCAAATGCTCATTTTATCAAAGGCAGATCCATTACTTGGGGTACATTATTTCAGAATAAGGGATCGCCATGGATTCTGAGAAGGTTGAGGCCATTAGATAATGGTCAGTGCCAAGGAATATGGAGGAAGTTAGATCCTTTATGGGTCTAGCAGGCTATTACATAAGGTTTATCGCAGGGTTCTCAAAGATAGCTCACCCTATCACTTCCTTGCAAAGGAAGGAGAAAAAGTTTCAGTGGACTAAAGAGTGTGAGAAAAGTTTCCAGCGATTGAAGCAGATGTTAACCAGTGCTCCTGTTTGCACCCAATTCGTCACTAAGTGAGCAAATAAAAGGTGATTACATGCCCAGTTGGGTCTTGCTAGGAATGATAGCTGTAGAGGAAAGGGTTAGGGAAATAAAAACAAAAACAATAAACAAGAATTAAATCAAAACAAACTAAAACTATGAGCATATAAAAAAAAGAAATAACAAACACAATGGACCAATATCACCAATGTTTTTAGGCTGATCCATTGATGAAATCCAAAGCACAATGAAGAAAGGGAACTGTGGTTCCTTCTTCCTCCAAAGGAAGGCTCTTGAGGCCCTCACAAACTTGCTCTCCTTACAATGAAAAAGATGAAAATGATGGTGAAAGAACTCAAAGCATATCCACTCAAGGGAGAGGTGGATAGCTCAATGAAATGGTTCCAAAGGTGTTATTGTCAAAGAATGAGTCCTTAACAATCTTAGCAGCATAACAATACATGGAATTCCTTGAGAAAATGATGTTTCTTCATGGCTTTTTATAGCATAGCATTGGGTGATTATGTAACCCCTTTGAAGTGTGAAGAGGGGCTCTTTAGGGCTCAATTAGGTCTTTGACCAGCCTACCATGCAGATTCAGCTCAGATTTGATGTCAAATCGGCTTGGGAGCTGATCCATTAGTGGTTGGGAGGCTGACCAATTTCAATAAATGCACCGTTTAGCAGGTGCGCAAGTTTTTGCACCAACAGCCGCGCGTCATGTGCTCATGTGCTAATTGTACATTGTTGTTCCGCACATGTGCGCGCACACCCAGATTCTGTAAAGCGCCCTTCAATTTTTGGTTACTTTGTATAGTTTTTGACCCTTTTACAATGCTGTGAATGTGATTCAGTGCCATGGATAGCTTCATTCCTGTTTTGACGATGCTGAGTTCTTGTCACCATGTGTGGACGAAATTTCAGTGATAACAGATGCCCCCTGATGGATGAGGTTAGGAGCACACGTATAGCTGAAATCCATCAATGTTTCTTTTACTGAGAATGGTGTTGTAAGGGAGAGAAAGAGTGGGACCGTGTAGAGAAATCCTTTGGAGAAGAAAGGAACCTGTAGAAACCCGATCTTCCAGAATGTGCGTAACAATGTACAACTATGTACAAACGAGGCGGGCATGCCCCATGCTCATATTATGTAACTCTGAAAAAAGATGACTGAAGTGTTGGTGTAGACAACTGCAGCGCCCTCGGGGGTGGTAATGATAAAGGCAAAAGACAATTCTGCAAAGGAACATACTCTGAACAATAGTCAATGATCGCGGTAATAAGCAACGATGATGATGTGGGAATTGATGGCCTGACCGAGTTCAGAGGTCTTCGGCAAATGATAATAATAACTGCAATAGTCGCAAAGTAAGACCCACCGTAACATGAGAAAGTGTTGGCATCGAATGTTTACGGGGGCCAACGACAGTAGGGGGAAATGGTGTTTCCCCCTGTGCCGTTCGAGATCTCTCATTGAATAGAAAATGAGAATCAAGATACTGTCGCCCTTCTAGAAAATTGTGCTGATGTCGACAAAAGGGGGACACGACTCCCAGAAGCAAAAGGGCTCTATGGAATCTACTGAGGTGAGAAAGTGGTAGAGGTACATGGACGGAGTCAAGAAGTGGGAAGACTCAAGACTGCCCTTGGCTGGAGGATGTATGGTATAATGAGTGGCCGCAACCGTGTGACAAGATTGAGTGTCAGGGGGACGACAAGATCAGTGATAAGTTGTGCCAGAGGCGGGACAAGGTGAACAAATTCAGAGGGTAAAGGTAAGTGACCTGGGTAGTACTCTGAAGATATGGACGATGCCGACGAGGGTAAATGAGAAGTAATGCTCCAACCAAGGGTGACATGGGTTGTGTGTGGCCAAAAGGAAAGCAGGTCGCCAACAGTGACGACAAAAGCAGATAACGGGAAATAAAGGCGTTTGTACAATAAATAATGAATAAGTTTGGAAAAATGTACAAATACATAAACGGGTGCCCCAGTGTGAAATGAGTGCCCCAGGGAGGGCAGAAATTTCATGAAAACTGATGAAGGGTGGGGGGCCCCATCGGTGAGTTTCTGTATGAGGTAGGTGAAATGAAGATAGGTTCATAGATGGTCAGACTGATGGTGGATGAAATGGTGGGTTCATGATCCTGTGGAGGTGCAGGTAAAGAAAAAGAACAGAACCAGAAAGTGAGGATCTAGGAGTCCATATGGGAAGCTAGAAAAATGAGGAGAAGAAGTATGTGGTTGATCTGCAACATGATGAACGACTATCGGGACTCCCATCCCTAAAGGGTAATGAAGAACAACATGAGTGTCAAAAAAGTGTCAAAAGGTGCTATGAATGGGACAACTCATGTGGGTGAGAATGCTACCAGGTTATAGTACCGATGATGAAAATGGAGGTGTGAGTATTGCAGAGCCGGGAATGAGGATCCTAAAGGCGAATATCAGAGGGGTATGATTGGAAAATGTAAATGCAGTATAACGGGGGAAGACTACATGCCAGTGCTGAAGATATATCTGAAGGGATGATGTTGATGACCGATGGGCAAGTACCTGTGCACAGAACAACCAAATACCCAAAGTGAACAATATCTGAAGAGAATCAAAGATATGAGCATGTATTTGAAAAATGTGACTATGCGCGTGTGTACCTGACCATGATATGGAAAAAAGGAGCCCCGGGGGCCTAGGACAAAAAGTGACCCAGGGACAACCGTGATGTAGGTGGTAGGATGTATGAGATGTTTATGTATGTGTAGCTTGATGTGATATATGCCAATCTAACACTGTGTTAGCTGCAGGTATTTGCGAAAGAGGCATGGATCGCGTACACTATAAACATTGTTGAGCTGGAGAACGACGAGTTGAGAGTCGAGGAGAACGCTAAGGTGATGAATATGATGATGCTGGGCGTCGGTCAGGAGGCCAATGACATCAGTGTATTCGGCTTGGTTGTTGGTTGCTAGTCCCAAACATATGCCACTTGAATGTATCATTTCATGTGAGGGGGTATATAAAGCCCAAGTCACCGAAGAAAGATTTTGTGTCCAACGGCTGGCGCCGTCGTTGTACCCAATGTGGTAGGCTGGTGGAGAAAGCATCTGTCAATAGCACAAAGGATAGTTTAGGTGAGGGAGAAAAAAGATTAAAAATACTAGAAAAAGAAAATAACCTAAAGTAGCATGACTACATTTAAGCATAAAATTTCTTGAGATATAACCCATTGACAGGTTCCTTGAGCGAGAGGCCTTCGAGGGAGGCCAGGATGTATGCGCCTTTGGTGAGGCAATGGTGGATGATGTAAGGGCCACGCCACAGTGATTCAAACTTGCCGTGGCCAAGGGTATCATGGGCGATATCATAGGCTAGGACAAGGTCTCCTTCGCGGAATGATCGAAGGTTGACGTGGCGATCAAAGGTAGCCTTGGATCATTTTTTAGCTGCCTCGTTGTTCTGTAATGAGGATCGACGATCTTCATCCAGAGACTCCAAGTTCAGCAAGCACTGCTCCATTAGCGCAGTGTCAGGTAACAGCTCAATTGCGGTGCGAAGGGTGGGAATTTCGCACTCGATGGGAAGAGTTGCCTCGACCCCATGGACTAAATGAAATGACGTGAAACCCGTAGTGGTCTTTACTGCCATTCGATAAGCCCATAGCGCGGAAAATAACATATGGTGCCAATTGGTCTTATGTTTATTAACCGTGCACTGTAACATGGTCTTGAGGACTTTGTTTACTGCCTCGACCTATCCGTTTGACTGAGGGTAATAAGGTGAGGCAAACTCGTGAGAAAAGCCTAACCGAGAAGAGAGTTTGACGAAGATCTCATTCTCAAAGTGTTTCCCATGGTCGGAAACAAGTTGGAGTGGTACTCCAAAACGAGATATGACGTGGTTGAAGAAAAAACGCGCTGCAGTGTCAGCGGTGTTGTTGAAAGTGGGCATAGCTTCGGCCCATTTGGTGAAGTAATCAACATCAGGTGCAGGAATAGGATTGTTGAACCAATCGATGGGCCTTGATGGGATAAAGTCTTTGGTTTCGACCACGTAAATGGGATTGTGGCTAGGAGGCATGAGGGCTTCTTGTGGAAGGAAGAGAGCACGATGATGCAGTGCATCCCAGGGAGAGTCCGGGCGTTGTAGCTCTTCCAGTATTTCTTCGTCGCTTTGGAAATGATGGGAATATAATGGATCGTGAGGAGTGATCTCAGTGATAGGGTGATTTCCCCCTGTTGAAGAAACAAAGGGGGTATCACTGGAAGATGGTGAGGGTTCACTCAACATAAACCATATATTGAGGTGCTGAGGGGTACCTGTAGTGGTGGGATGGTGAGTCTTCGCAGGGGTATGAGCAGGAGAGTTGGGTGGGTTACAGGGTAAATCCTCAGATATGTCATTTAAGAACCAAGGAGGCGTTGGGAGTGTCTCGGGTTCTGGAGAAATGATATGAAGATTCTCGAGTGGTGAGGTAAGGTCAATTATCACCTCTGTGGGTTGGTGATGCAGGGCTACTTGACGTCGCCGATATTCTAGGATCATAGGACACTGGTATGTAAAATGTTCTAATGAATCACAAAGAGAGCAAGGGCATCTCATGTGTTCATTGACTGAAGTGGTGACATAGCGAATGTCGGTGAGAGTTGTTGTGGAGGACGTAGCAGGGCGTGGGTTGTTTTGAAAATCCTGGCGTATGATAGCTAATGCCTGCTGAAAACGAGGAAGTGTTGGACAATGATGGGTGTAATGGCTGTACTCAGAACAGATGGCACACACGAATTTGGTCCTCAACCCATTACTACTAGAAGGTTGAGTGGTAGCAGTAGTAATGGGTGGTGTGGGGGTTGGATTGGGGGGAATCAAATCCCGTAATTCTGGTAGTGATGGGAAGTTGTTGGTTTGGTGACCCTCTTTGTCACATAATGCGCAAGGTGGTGGGATGCGCAGAGGAAGTGGAGTTGTGGGCTCCTTCTTCTTTCTCCTGCCCCCAGCTATAGCAGGGGGGGTAGGGAGTATGGGGGTAGTGAGGGTAGTGGGAGTGAGGATAGGAATCATCATGGGGAGTCCTTCCTGTGGGTGAGGAACCATCTCAGGTGGATGTAAATACCACATTGGGATGGCTAACACCATCTTGGGTAGTGTGAGTGTTGCGGCTACCTGGAAAGCTTCTATACCGGGTGGAGGGTAAAAGAAGGGAATTTGAGTGAGGGGTCAGGGAACTGTCTCCCAAATGGGACTAGGCCCCTGAGGGGGTGTGGATTCGTGGACTGTGTGGGTCGACGAGTTCGTAGGAGGCTCCTGTGGGAGTGATGCTGCGACTGTTGAGACGTCAGGAATAACTGAAGCCTCTTGAGGAGGATGAGTATCCTCCATGTGAGTTCCGTTAGAGGATACGACGCATACCTGATTAGGGGGAAGGAGTTGTGGTGCTCCATGGTACGTCCCTAACAAGGATGGATCTTTGAAAATCCTAGGACCCATCTCTACTAGTGGATATGCATCTCTGTTGGTATGAATGAGGGGAAGAATGTTATCGAGATTGGCAGATGGGTTTGGCTCATAATGTGAGACTTGGTCAATGGTCACAGTCTTTCCATTGTGGGGGAACATGATTGTCCAAAAGACGGATGATGCCACTGCCTTCATAGCATACATGTAGCTACGTCCAAAAAAGATATTGTAATCTAGTTGGATGTCGATAACTTCAATGTCAATGAGGATAGTCTTGCCCCCGAGTTCAACGAGGACATTTTGAAAGAGCCCTTCGGGGGATGATGGTCATCCGTCATAAGCTCGTAATGTGATGGTGGAAGGAATGAGTTCCAAGGAACCAAGTTTCTGCCATACGGTTTTGGACATGATGCATGTAGATGCACCCTCATCGATGATACACCGATGGATGGTGATGTTACGTATTTTTACTGGTATTTGAATAGCGACCAAAGTAGGAAGACGAGGTTCACAGCTATCGGGGTCAAAGGTGATGAGTCGAGTATCAGGAGGGTCGACTTCCCCCAAGGTGGAAAGTAGTGATTTCCGCTGTGTAGGACAAGTCTGGAGGACTTCCAGAACTGACATGGCAGCCGGTGATTGTGCTAAGTCATCTACCAAGCTATAGTTATGAGTGGCCCTCTCCTGTGGGTTGTGGACATTCTTGCACGAGGGGATGCAAGGGATGCGTAATGGTGGTTCGGCGGGAGGGAGAGGGATCACCAACAGGGGTCCCGTTGGTGTCGGGTTTGTCTCAAAAGAGATAGGAGTAGACTCAGCTGGTGTCTGATACTAACGCTTGCGTGTTTGCAGAAGAATTTTTTCCTCACTGGTGAGGAGAATCGTTCGCTCTACTGGATTGTTGGGATTGTGGTATTGGCCCACCTGAGGTGGGGGATGCTGTGTGTCCTATTGGGTGTTTATCACACCTTGATGTGGGATAGGATTTTGCAGCACGACGGGAGGGGGTTGTTGTGCATATTATTGTTGCGCCTGTTGAGGGGCAGGTTGCGCAGGAGAAGGGGGAAGACTCCCAGAGTCTTTCAACCTTTTGAAATCAGCGATCTAGGGGCAATGGTGGGTGTAATGACCGAACACGCCACAAAGAGCACAAGGGTGGATGGTTTTGACATTATTCCTCCCTTGGCATTTGTTGTTATTTCCCCCCTGGGGGTTTTGGTTGCCCCCAGTGGGTTGATGCTGTGTGGGTTGATTCCCGCCTTGACCAGGGTTGTTGTTATTCCTGTTCCTTCCTTTCCTCTTGGTATTGTTCAAAGGGTTGGATGTGTTCAATTGTTCAAAATTTTGATATTGTTGAGTAGCTGAGGGTTGAACAAAATTTACCCCCGCATGTGGATGTGGGGGAGCCATGGGTTGTGGAGGTCCAGGAAATGGGAAATATGGATTTTGTGGTGGTACCGATCCATAGGGTACATAGGAAGGTGTCGTGCTTTCACTAGTACTATAAGCTGATGTTGAGGGCATACCACTGTTTGTGGGAATAGGTGGATGTATGGGAGGTGCCTTTGGTGGTCCACTAATGGGTGGAGGTGTAACAACAGGATATGGCTGTTGATAAGGGGGTGGGGATTAATAAGATGTGCCCCCATATGCCGGTGGGTATTGAGGTGTTCCATACATTGGTGGTGGTTGGGGTTGTGGACCATGGTGCGTGGTGGAACCTATTAGTCCGTCTGCTGAGTGAGACATCCCAGGTTTGTCTTGGCCAAATGGCACAGGTTTTGGAAGATCAGGAAGTACTGTGTATAAGTATCCTGACTATGAATAAATGAGGTCATATTGTTGAGCCTTGATGATGGCTTTCTCTTCATATTGTGGGAAGGTGGAAGCTACATCCTTACCAAGGAGAGCGATAAGTGATCTAAGAAACCAGTCAAGACATTATTGTTTGGTGGTTTCTGCTTTACACAAACTACGTCGCCTACGCCACTCATGAATGTGGTCAGCGATGTGGGTGGCTGAGGTCAGTTTGAAGTTAGACAATAGTTCTAGACTATTTTCATGGTGGATGGGTAATTGGAAGAAAGTTAAAAATGATTTGGCCAAGGACTCAAAGGTTGTATGGGACCCTGATTTTTCTTCGACATACCATTTGGCTGATGGGCCAGTAAGTGTGCGTTGAAATAATCACAGTCTGACGGAATCATCCATAATGTTGTTGGAAGAACACCATAGATGAAAGGTCATGACATGATTGGTGGGGTCATCCCCCACTTTTCCTTCAAACTTTGGGATGTCCGAGGAAAGTTTTGTTGGCATTGCAGGCCATGTGGCGTCATGCAATATAGGATCATTGGTTAACTTGGTGAGATCTGGTATGTTGAGAGAGGCCAAGTATGGCATCTGTAGTGGGGTAGGAATGTTAGTTCCAGGCATATTGTGTTGTGAACCTGACCCTTGATGGGGACTAGGTGGGTTGGTGCTTCCTCCTTGAGAGGAAGTGGGTCCCCCGCTTCCGAGCAAAGGAGAGAGAGTGACTGTATGACCTTGGGAATTTGACCCAAGTAAGGTAGAACCAAGCAAAGCTGATCCTAAAATAGTGGCAATCACAGGAGTGTGTGAAGGAGGTACCGATGAGCGGGTATGACCAGATACTCCCCCTAAGATAGGAGGAAGGTTGAGCAAGCGTCATGAACGATGGGGGTTCTGTGGTTCCCCAATGGTGTTAGACTAGTTGTGTGAAATGTGTGCAACAAGTGGTGAGAGAAATATAGAACCAAAATTCCTTTCTGTGACTGTTTACACAATATATATATCAAATTCAAACTGTAATCAGATGTGCATCATACATAAATGAGAAAGAAACATACATGTGGGTAAGAAGGTTTTGTTCGCATGGGGGAATCAAAAAAGAAAGCAAATGCTCATGTCTTAGAAGACGTAACGTCCTTCCTCTCAAAAGCACTGGACCTTCCAATAGTTCTCAACAGTGGGGTCTGAAGTCACCGGAAGAGAAACTAGTGAAGGATGAAATAACTGGTTATGATGAGGGGTAAAGGGGGCAATATACCGAAAGAGCTGGCGATACTTCCCAATAGCCACACAAAATCCAATCAAGGTGCGATTGCAGCCCACAATCGCCACCTGGGTAGATGTCCTAAAGTTGGTCACTAGGTACCTCGGTCCAAGTGCGACATTTAGATTTTCGGCCT
>ML783096.1:427967-450438 GCA_009831015.1 Picea engelmannii
TGTGAGGCTGGGGGTGAAAACCAACCTCGTTTGATTAAAAGTGGGAGTGGATAGTCTTATCAAGAAAAGATGGGGTGTTTTCAGAATCCCTTGGGAGGAAACCTACTTAGACCTCCATGTTTCGAGAAGAGGCTATGTGAGTGAAAAAGTGACTTTTGTGTGTGAGTGAAAGTGTACCAAGTTTTAGTTATTTAGATGTCACCTTGCTGCATGTGGACTTTGCTTGGTCCTTACAAGAGTGTGATTACCTAATTAGCTAGATGTCATTGGCACAACCTTGCGGAATTTTAAAAGCCCTAGGAGACTAGCATGTGGACATGTGGTCCATTAATATCCTTTAACTCCCTAGTGTGAGTTAATCTAGAAAAAGCATGAAACTATCCTAGATTGAACATGTGGGCATGTGTGGGCCCGTTACAAACTTTTAAACTCTCCTAGTTTTTTGATCTAAGAAAGCAAAATTGCAACAACTATCCTACTTTTGTGACATGTGGGCATGTATGGGCCTGTTACAAATTTAGGATATGTTTGAAAAATGAATCTAAGAGGGGTCCCAAAAGGGGCCTTTGTCCTCTCCTAAAAGTTTTGAAATTTTTTGTTAAGGGAGATGAGATCGTTTTCTCAATCCTTTTTTGGTTCTCAAGATCGCTTGATGGCGCAAGAGAAGAGCATACTCAAGATTGTTACTTGCAACTTCTAGTCCCAAAATGTGAATTTAGATGTGATTAAAATTGATGTTCAACTTATATTTATAAACCAAAGCAAGCCATCCATGTGGCAAAAAGCAAATAAGGGAAATTGATTTTTACCCACCTAAGTGCCTATGTTTGTTTGATTATCCCCTTTATAAGTTGAGGGGTCTAAGTGGTGCATTATTTAGAGCATGCATATCATAATTCTTAAGAAGGAAAATGACTTTCCCCTTATCCCAAGACCTTACAATGTGAAATTAAGATCAAATGCGCGCCCACTGATTCATACACAGGCGCACAGAGCGCATGGGCGCTATTTAAATTGAGCCAGAAAGCGCATGCGCGCAGAGAGAAACTGTTGAGTAGGTACATGCGCGCACGATGCGTGCCTGTGGGGTGGAATACCCACGCGCCTGTGGAAAATGGCCGAGAAGAAAAATCCGGATGGATTTCTCCCAATTCTCTTGTGAATTGACTAGTTAGCAGGTCGGCAGAGGCCGGTTTGTGAACCTGCAAGTTAATGAAATGAAAAGGAAAGCAAAATAAGCCCAAATGAGGGAGGAATTGATACCTTCTCCCCAGTGGAGTCACCAATCTGTTTGCACCCAATTTGTCACTAAGTGAGAAAATAAAAGGTGCTTACATGCCCAGTTGGGTCTTTCTAGGCATGACAACTATAGAGGAAAGGGTTAGGGAAATAAAAACAAAAATAATAAACAAGAATTAAATCAAAACAAACTAAAACTATGAGCATATAAAAAAAAATAAAATAACAAACACAATGGACCAATATCACCAATGTTTTTAGGCTGATCTATTGATGAAATCCAAAGCACAATGAAGAAAGGGAACTGTGGTTCCTTCTTCCTCCAAAGGAAGGCTCTTGAGGCCCTCACAAACTTGCTCTCCTTACAATGAAAAAGATGAAAATGATGGTGAAAGAACTCAAAGCATATCCACTCAAGGGAGAGGTGGATAGCTCAATGAAATGGTGCCAAAGGTGTTATTATCAAAGAATGAGTCCTTAACAATCTTAGCAGCATAACAATACATGGAATTCCTTGAGAAAATGATGTTTCTTCATGGCTTTTTATAACATAGCATTGGGTGATTATGTAACCCCTTTGAAGTGTGAAGAGGGGCTCTTTAGGGATCAATTAGGTCTTTGAATATCCTACCATGCGGATTCAACTCAGATTTGATGTCAAATCGGCTTGGGAGCTGATCCATTAGTGGTTGGGAGGCCGACCAATTTCAATAAATGCGCCGTTTAGCAGGTGCGCGAGTTTTTGCGCCAACAGCCGCGCGTCATGCACTCATGCGCTAATTGTACGTTGTTGTTCCGCGCATGTCCGCGCGCACCCAGATTCTGTAAAGCACCCTTCAATTTTTGGTTACTTTGTATAGTTTTTGACCCTTTTGGAATGTTGTGAATGTGATTCAGTGCCATGAATAGCTTCATTCCTGTTTTGACGATGCTGAGTTCTTGTCACCATGTGCAGACGAAATTTCAGTGATAACAGCTCCATTCTTGAGGATTGCAGATCCAAATGTGGATTTCATGGTGTGAACAAATGCATGTAAAGAAGGGTTGGGAGGAGTTCTCAGTCATAATGGATTTGTAATCTGTTATGATTCCAGGAAGTTGAAAGAGCACGAAAATAATTATGCCACTCACGATTTGGAGTTGGCAACAATCGTTCGCGCTCTGAGGAAATGAAGGCATTACCTCATGGGAAGGAGGTTTGAACTCAGAACAGACCATAATAGTCTTAAATATTTTTTTGATCAACCAACCTTAAGCGCTAGACAAAGTAGGTCGCTAGAATTTTTGTGTGAGTACGACTTTGAGATCAAGCATATCAAAGGAAAGGAGAATAAAGTGGCTGATGCACTCAGTAGGAGGGTGGATGAATTACTTGCTACAACCATTAACATGTATCAGACTGATATTAAAAGTAGAATTTTGGAGGCTGCAAATGTAGATCTGCAGTACAGAGAATTGGTAGCCAAGCTACAGTAGGGTAAGATGCCAGAGAAGATGGAAATTTATAAATTGGAAACAGATGGAATACTGCTGTACAAGAACATAATTTTTGTACCCAATGTCCATTGCTTGAAACAAATGATTTTGCAGGAGATGCATAATGTGCCTTATGCAGGGCACCCTGGATATCAGAAAAAAATAGCATTGGTCAAGAGCCATTACTTTTGGCCGGGTATGAAGAGAGATATCGATGAATACATCGCCAAATGTATGGAGTGCCAGAAATTTAAAGCTGAGCATAGGCACCCAACAAAGTTGCTGCAACCTTTACCCATTCCTGAGTGGAAGTGGGAAGTAGTGACAATGGATTTTATTATAGGATTGCCCAGAATAGCCAAGCTGCATGATTCGATCATGGTGGTGGTGGACAAGCTAACAAAAACTGCCCATTTTATTCTACTGAAAACTAATCACAAGGCAATAGATGTTGTTGATATTTTTGTGAAGGAAGTGGCATGATTGCACGAAATTCCTAAAATGATTGTGTCTGACAAAGACCCAAAATTCACCTCAAATTTCTGGAAAGGATTGTTCAAAGGATTCAGAACGAATCTGAACTTTAGTACAAATTATCATTTTGAGTCTGATGGATAGACAGAGAGGGTGAACAGAGTAATAGAAGACATACTGAGAATGTATGTGATGGAAAAACCATCAAGATGGGAAGACTACTTGCACTTGGTAGAATTCGCCTACAACAATGGGTATCATGCATCATTGAATATGAGCCCATTTGAAGCACTTTATGGAAGAAAGTGCAATACTCCAGTGCGCTGGGATAATCCAGCTGATAGAACAATAGTTGGGATAGAGTTTCTCAAGGAGATGGAGGACCAAATGATAAAAATTAAGTAGAATTTGAAAGCTGCCCATGATAGGCAGAAAAGTTATGCTGATAAGAATAGAACCCACATAGAGTTCAAAGTGGGTGATCATGTTTTCCTAAAAGTGAAAGCTAACAGGAGTTCCCTCAAGCTGGGAAGTTGCACCAAGTTGGCAGCCAGATTTTGTGGGCCATTTGAAATATTGGAAACGATTGGGCCACTTGCATATATGCTTGCATTACCTTCATCCATGACTGTACATAATGTGTTTCATGTTTCATTTCTTAAGAAATATATACTAGATTCTAATCATGTTATCGATTGGAATGTGATTAAGGTGGAACAAGAAGGTGTCCTGCAAGTGCATCCTGTGCGCATATTGGACAGGAAAAACAAACAGATTCAGAATCGAGTTGTAGGGCTTGTAAAGGTCCAGTGGACCTGGTACGGTCCCAAGGATGCGACATGGGAGAATGAAGATGTTATGTAGGCAGAGTACCTGCATCTTTTTGAAAATTTTGAAAAGCTTACAGATGTAGTGTAAAGTTGCACTAAGGATAGTGAAAAAATAAGGGGAGGGGATTGTAATGTCCCCAAGGCTGAGGCATGTTGTAAATCATGTCTATGAAGTATAAATCTTGTATTATGAATTGTAATTTTTTTTTATAGGCTGGTGAGCCAAGTTTATATAAGCTAGTGGGCTTATGTGTTATTTAGGCTAGGGAGCCTAAGTGTTGAGGGCTAGGAGCCTGATTTTTGTACATGTAATTATGCACAATATTAATACAAAAACATCTCTATGTGTGGACCGACCACAATGAATGAGTGATGGGGGACTAAGCTTCCACAAAGCCTGGGTAAGGGAGAGAGGGTTGGAAGTTTAGAAGAGGGGCTAAGATTGAGGGCTTAAGTCCTCGGGAATAATAATTAAATATTATTCCAAAGCTGTGAAAATGTATATGTTTTATCCTAAGTTCCCGGAAGGGGAACGTGTGCAAGATGGGAAACATGTAGCCCCAGTGAGGCAGGTGTTGACCTAGGTGCATGCAGTTAAAACTAGATAAGTAAGCCGTGTTGGGGGTTTGTCCTTCATTCCTTGATCGACCACTTGAGTCTAGGGGTTGGCCCTCCATTCTTCTTTGGGTTGTCTAAACTATGTGACCTATGTGTTAGAGTGCGACATACCTCATGCATCTCTGAAATTTGAAACCGTGAAACCCAGTGGTAAACCCGTGGATTGAGCCGAGTCTCCTGTGTGTTCGTTGAACCCTGGGCATACCGTAATCATCCATGCCATGTGTGTTTTAATTGCGAACTGTTGTGGTCACACAATCCCTTATCTAAGTGTAATTGGCTACTGTCATCCATCCTCTACTGAGTCTTACTGTTGTTCTCTGTGTGCTGGAATGAATTTGAAGAAGTAGGTTATCAAACCTGTGGGTGACTCTCTCCAGGTGAGAGAGTGCATGGAGGAAGGAGAGAGCTCTTGGAAGGAACCTTGTAGCTGCCACATAACTCAGAGATTTATGGTCCGATATGTTGCTGAAGCCGAAGGCAAGGGAGGTTAGCAACCGAAGGACTCTCTAGGTGACATAGAAGGTGTATACTCCTAGGGTGGGACAAGCATGTGGGGAAGGAGAGTCTATGGGTAGTGGGCATAAGTGGTTCCTGGGAGAGAATCCTCCTTCTTTTATGTGCATTCTTCCTGTAAACCTTACCTAGATTAGGATTCCTTACCCGGTGGAGCTTAGTCCCAGCTCGAGGATGACCTACTGCTGAGAGTGATGAGGAGCGTGGTCTAAGGCTAGGAGGTTTGTGGAAGGTCTACATGCAATTGGTGGTGCATGACAGTTTCAAAGATAAGTATCAGCTTATGCTTAATATTATGTTTTGCATGCCTGTGATGCTTATATGTATCATGTATTTTGTTGTGAATATGAATTATTGTTAATGACATGGATTATTTATGTTAACGGTAATCTTGTGCTTACTCTGAGTTAAATGTGTTTAATATGACTTAAATGTATGTTATTTCCATTAACTCTGAAATGCTATCAGTAATTTGGTGTTAGCTGTAATTAAGCGTTTCAAGTTCATTAGAATGCATAATGTGTTACATAAGTGTTTTTCCGCGAAGTAGCGTTGGCCCGACCATGGGGGTTTATGGCCGGGGGTGTTACACCTATGTTTAAGGAATCTTCACTTAGTTCGTTGTTTATACCCATTTTATAAATTTATTCCTTCACCCACATGCTTGTGAACTTTTCATTCCATTGATTATGATATCATGGAGGGAGTGGATTATGAGGGTTTTTCCTTCTTACTGCTTGTATATTTTGTTGTCATTTTTGGCACATCTCATCATACATATCCATCCATTTTTTGGTTTCCTCAAGAATAGTGAATATAGAAATCAGATCATAAAGAATAATGAATATATAAATTAGATCATTAATATGCTCAAGATGGAAGAAAATTATGATACTTTAAATATACAAGATGATCATCCCGCCATCTTGTTTGGCCCACGTGTAGAGGAGAGTAGTGATGCTGACGAGGTCCCTCTTTTCTATGTTAGTATGAAGATTCATGATATGAATTTACATAATCCTATGTTAGATTCAAAAGAATCCCATAATATGATTCCCAAGGTGGTCATGGACCAATTGGGTATGGACATTACAAGGCCTTACACAAATATTTTCTCCTTTGATTCAAGGAAGGTGAAGTGCTTGGGCCTAATCAAATACCCGGTAGTATCTTTGTCTCAAATTCCAGCGAAAAATATGGTCATGGATGTGGTGGTTACTGATATCCCTCCTAAATTTGGCATGCTTTTATCTAGATCATGGGTTGCAATTTTGAAAGGGACTCTACAAATGGATAAGTCATATGACAATATCCCTATTTTTGGCTAAGATAGAAGGTTATATAGGGAAGTATTTCTCAAGTACATTGTCAGTAACAAAGCCTAGCCAAACAACCATCCCATTTACTCTATGGAGACTGATATTGGTTCTTGTATTTTCTTTAATGATTTGAGTTTTGAAGAGGAGGTGCCAAAGACTGATATGACTATCAAAGACAAACCTGATAAAAAAACAGAGTAAATTTCAGATCATCTAAACAGTGCAGAAACTAAAATGTGGAATATGAGATTTGATGGAGCTGTCAGCAGAGAAGGAGAAGGGGATGGTGTGTGGATTAGCCCCCCCAAATCAGGTACAAAACTTTGTTCTTACAATCTTTCTTTTGATTGCACAAATAACATGGATGGATATGAGGCATTAATGTTGGGATTGAAGACTTTGAAAGAAATTGGTGCTAGGAGGATAGTTGTACATGGAGATTCTGAGTTGATTGTAAATCAGATAAAGGGTATATATAAAGAAAAAAACCCTAGATTAAGAGAATATAGGAATATAGTGCTTGATATTCTTGAAGAATTTCCAGAATATAATCTTTCAGTGATTCCAAGGGGGAAGAATAAGATCGTCAATGCCCTGGCTACTTCAGCCTTAGTTTTCAAAATTCCAATTTTTCCTAACAGAAGATATGAGATTGAGGTCAAGCACAGGTCAATAGTACTTGATAACATTAAGTACTGGCAAGTTTTCAAAGATGAAAAACAAGTAGAAAGTTTCCTTAAGATGGAGGGTGAATTTGAAAATTTGAATATAGATGAGGAAAATTGTTGTCAGGAAGAAGATGCAGATGTGTTCACAAATGATGACTATTTCAAGATTCAGATTGCTAGTAAGTTTAACACCCAGTTTCCTCTAGTCTATAAATATAACTATATGGACCGAGGAATTATGGAAAACTTAAAAGTGTGAATGTTTGATTTGATGGACCTTGTGTAGAAGGTCGATGAATGTAAATTTTGATTATTGTAATAGAAAATGTTACGTGTTGCATGACTGCTGGGAGAGGGGATGTGATAAGAGAGAGAGACCACGATTGCTAATGAAAAGGTGGTGGAGGGGACCCAAAATGGTTGCGCTACCCTCCACCGAACTAGTACCATGTTGGAGTTAAATTTTCTCAGATCAGAACAACCCTCTAACCAGGAATGAATTCCCGTCAGGTTGGTAGGTGGGAAGGGCCTCCTTAAGAGTTAATGAGGGATGGGGCAGACTACCCATCGGTATGGATTTTGAACCTGACCATGGATGGGGGGATTCAAGCCACACAAAACCTTTCCAAGGGAGGAAAGAAAGGAAGTGTGGTGGATAGAGGGAGGACCCTGTGAAAAGTGTAGAGACAAGAGCGAAAAACTCTCGAGTCCGAGGAAGGATTGAAAGTGAAAAACTGAGTTCTAATCATAGGGAATGGAGACTGAGTTGGGAGAAGGAGAGTAATATTTTTCCTCATCTATTCCTGTATAGGGAGAAGGAGAGTAAACTTCGTCCCTAACTTCCATTGAGCTGGAAGTAAGAGATTGAATCTCAAAGCATTGTGGCCTAAGCTCGAGGGCGGCCAGTGATAAATCTATTGGGAGTGACTGAGCCTCTGGTTGGGTGGAAATGAGCACCTCTCTTGGAAGTCTCTTCATTCTTTATGGTTTTGATCAGTTTTTTTTATGACTTGAACTCTAAATTGGAAATAATGGATGCATGCTTATAAATGGTTTCTGCATTGAATGATTAAATTAAGAGTATGCATTTGTCCCTTGAGGACTTTTATATCTGTTGATTTTTCTTATGTTCTAGTTTAATTCTTCAAGAATACCACCCCTAGAGAAATTAATAACCGTCCTAGAGTCGAGGGAGTAAACCCCCCTGATTTCTGAGGTTGAACCCTGCAAACACTGCGAGGACGAAGTCTAATAAGCTCAGGAGAGGTAGTGCAGGTATGCATTGAGTCTCTACAAGGTGGGAAGAAACCGAGGCCATATTAAGTCCTAGAGTTAAGGAATGAAAGTAAGGAGTGCACAAAATAATGCTTCCAAGCGTTACATCAAGAAAAATACTGCAAAAATCTTAATTCCCGTAGAGCCAAAAAAGATTAGGAAGGATAGTGAGGTTCAAGTATTGAAAGGGAATATCCTTTTGTTTAGGAAATGAATGGATGAGGTCCGTTCGGAAGGATCCAAGTTTGGTAGCGACCATTAGATTTGAGGAAGAGTTGTAGGCATTAACAACTCGATTCCTTTAGTCTTTACAAGATCGGACATCGAGAGACTTTTGGCACGACTAGACTCCCGAAACCCAAAGTTGCAACATGATTTGGATCGTAGATTTGAGGATCTGTCGATATCCTCTTTGACTGTCAGATCTAAATGTGAGGACCAATAGCCGTTGGATCTAGGAAATGTGCATGAGGGTTAATCCCTTCGAAAGTATACAAGAGAATGGACCTTTCCAAGTCCCAAAGTTCCGAAATCATCAGGATGACCATCCATCGTCGGGGTAGACAGATGGCAACAGATTCAAGAGTTCAGGGATTTGAAATTTAAAATATTTGAAAGGGAAAGAGGGGAGCTGATTCTATCCATTGGTGCTGGGGAGGATGCGTGGTGAGTGATCAACGTTTCACTGACTTGCACATTAGAGAATTCAAAGGGTAGAGATCTAGGAACTTGCGATACGTGAAATCACGATATGAAATAAGCCATCCATCAAAAGGGACATGTGGTGAGAGCTCATCATTTTGCTGACTCGCAGAGTATAAAGGTCAAGGGGTAGAGCTGTGAGAACTCGCGAAGTGTGGATTCGTGAAATGATCATAACCATTGATCGAAGGAGGAAGTTGAACCATAGATCTAACCCTATCAGGATTTCGCAACTCAGGAAATCAAAGGAAAGAGTTCAGTGAACTCACGATATGAGAAATTGTGACATGATAGCGGTCATCCATTAAGGAGGGAACGTGGCGAGAACTCAAGATTTCGCTAACTCGCAGGGTAGAAAAGTCAAAGAGGGAAGTCATGAGAACTCATGATATGTGAAGTTCTGACGCGCCTTGGAGTTAGTTTTTGGGTCGTAGTAAATGGTCACATGGATGGAGGCCAAAGGAGGGGGCTAATAGTTGTTAAGCCCTTTCAAAACCCGGGAGTTGGAGGAGTTGGGGTGCCTTGCATCGGAAGTTCCGAAGTTGTGAAACATGATGTGCTTTTTAGGTTAATCCTATGGTGATGGGTAGTGGTCACGTGGAGGAGGATAAGGGAAGATACATCCTGCATTAGGCCCCTGTTGGATTTCATAGGTTGGGAAAGTCAGGGTAACTCACAGGTAGAATACTCGACATGCGAAGTCCCAAAACGCCTTTTGGGTAAGTGGGTGGTCACAACCCATGGCCACGTGAGAGAAACTTGCACCTGGAACTTAATCTCGTAGACCAGGTCACAAAAGGAGCTAATGTCTAACACTCCAAGTTTTCACAGTAGGGCGAAGGGGAAGGTTGTGTATTCCCTTAAACCTGCACTAAGAAACTGAAAGGTTCTACGTTTAAAAATAGAATGAGACCATCCAGTCTTAAAGAATTGTTGGTTTTAGAATTTGAGATTATGTCCCTTGAGAAAGCCGAAAATTTTTATTTGTCGTCGTGGGTGTGTTACAAAATGGTATCAGAGCATGATTACAACACTTGTCCTACTTGGGCTCATGGATGAGTTTCTTACATAACTCTATTTGGAGGACTTTCAAAAGAGTGACACCCTACCTTACCTCTCTCTTAAGAGGTTTGATTTAAAAATGTTATTAAGGAAAGGAATGAAACCTTCTACTGTATGTGTATATTAGGAAATTAAACCATGTATTGTTCATAAAATAATAGACTATTAGCTAACTATAAGTGTTTTTGAAAATACTTGAACAGTCAGTGAATCACAGGAAGACCTCAATACTAAAGGATGATGACATGTCATGAAGTGGGGGATGGCTCCCACAATAGAGATGAGGAATCTGATGAAAGGAGGGATATGGAAACCCCTCCATATCTGGATGAAAATGTAAGAATCCTCAGGGTCAAACTACAAAGTTTCAAGGCTGACAATGAGAGATTGATAAAGGAGCAAGAGAAACAAACAGAAATTAACGTAGTCTTTCTACAGATATTATCCGACATACAGAGGCAATTGCAACATGAACCCACAACCAGTCATGCGGACCGATGACACAAGAAGAGAGGTCAGAGTCCACATGAGACCCTAAAACATGACTCCATAAGTGACCCCACTTGGAGAAATACCGCGAAGAAGGTCTAACCTAGAGGCAGGGGACACTCATCGAGAGAGTCCTCTAGAAAGGAAGCTGACAACTCCGAAGGGTCTTCTAGTAGCAGGGTCAACTGGAATTCTCAGAAGAAAGGAAAGAAACATAAGCGTTCCAAAACCCGTGGTCCTAAAGAGTTCAAGAAAGCCAAACCACCCTCTTTCGATGGAGAGATAAAGAAGGGAGAAGAGGTGAAATCTTGGCTACTTGGTTTAAAGAAGTATTTAGAGTCCATGACTACTCTGAAAACTTGAAGGCTCGAATAACCATCTTCAACTTGAATGGAAAGGCTTCCATATGGTGGGAAGAACTTAGGAATGTGAAAGGAGTCCATGAGAAGGACTTGTCATGGAAATAGTTTGAGAAATAATTTAGAAATAAGTATCTGTCAAAAAAATACATGGATGAGAAAACTAAGGAATTCTATGAACTTCGGCTGGGTCAGCTCACCATAGAGGAATTTCTCAATAAATTCCTTGAACTATTGAGGTATGTACCCTACATAAAAGACGGAAAAGAAAAAAATGCAGCAGTTCATTAGTGGGTTACCTTAGACCTACCAAGATAGGATCGAGTTCTATGAACCAAGGGCCTTAGAAGAAGCTATCTGGAAGGCAAGGTATTGTTATGAATAGTTTGGGAGAAAGACAAGACCCCACAAGGACTGGAAGAAAAATAACAGTTCGGGATTCTAGAAGAAAAGGTTTAACTCCTCAAGATTTAAGAACTATGAAAAATATTCTAGGGGTAGGCTTCCTTCTAGAAGTGTATATTAGCAATATTTCCCCTCTTAAAGTGGCAATAAACCTTTTCAGATAGTCTGAACAAAGAACGATAACCTAAAGAAGGAAACCTTAAAATGCTGGGGTTGTGGAGAAAATCATAAATTGAGGGACTACCCACACAGACAAAAAAAGAGTAAGGGGGTCTACAATATCCAAGAAGCTACCACTGTTGATGATGTGGCTAGGAGCATGCCACGAATCTATGCAACCCTGGACAAGAATCAAGCTGACCACCAAGCTTTAGTAGTGGAGCTAGAGGGTATGATCGCCAACCATCCAATTTCTATTTTAATTGACCAGGTTCTAATTTGAGTTATGTAGCCCCTCAGACTACTGACAAGTGTAAATTGAAACCAATTAGACATGTTAAACCATGGTTGGTACAAATATCCACTAGGACCAAAAGGAAGGTGGCAGAGGCTATACCAGCCTGTGAATTCATCATAGGTGGATTGCCCACCCGAGCGACCCTTAACATACTTCCCTTGGGATGTTATGACTTATTGATTGGTATGGATTGGTTGGCTGCTCATAACACTAAAATGGGTTGTTATCATAAAACTTTAGAATGTGTAAATGAAGAAGGGAGAAATATGACCCTCCAAGGGATTCATAATCCTATCTCAGTGAGAAAAATATTGACCCTTCAAATGAAGAAGTATTGTAGAAAAGGGTGCTCCTTATATGAAATACAAGTGTTGGAATCCATTGAAGATGACAAACCAAACATAGAGGACCACCCCATATTAAGAGAATACAAGGATGTATTCCCAGAAGAAGTACTAGGTCTACCTCCGAGAAGGGATATTGACTTCTCAATAGAACTTACACTGAGAGTGGTACCAACATCTAGAATGACATACAGAATGAGCACGCCAGAGCTTGTTGAGCTCAAGCTACAACTAAAGGAGATGATGGAAAAAGGCTACATTTGACCCAGTGTATCTCTGTGGGGAGCACCCATCCTGTTTGTGAAAAAGAAAGATGGTACACTCCGACTGTGCATAGATTAGAGACAACTCAATAAGGAAACCATAAAGAATAGGTACCCCTTACCAAGAATCGATGATCTGTTTGACCAATTGGGAGGTGCATCCATCTTCTCAAAGATTGACCTAAGATCTGGCTACCATCAAGTCCGGATTAAGGATGAAGACATCCAAAAAAAATCTTTCAAGACGAGGTATGGTCACTACGAATTTGTGGTGGTGCCATTTGGGTTAACCAATGCCCCCACCAATTTTATGTGCTTGATGAATAATGTACTCAACAAATTTCTAGACAAATTTTTATTAGTTTTCATTGATGATATCCTAATCTACTCCAATAATAGGGAGGAGCATGAAGAACATATTAGACTCGTACTCCAAGTACTAAGGGAGCATCATCTCTATGCTAAGTTTAGCAAGTGTGATTTCTTTTAGAATCAAGTCCACTACTTAGGGGATGTCATATCTAACGAAGGGGTGGTAGTAGACCCCGACAAGATCAGATCCATTATGGAATGGCCTACCTCGAGAGATGTATCCGATATTAGGTTCTTCATGGGCTTAGCAGGATACTATAGAAGGTTCATAAAGGGGTTTTCCAAGATTGGCTGTCCAATCACTACCCTTCAGAAAAAGGGGACTAAATTCATTTGGACATAAAAATCTGAAGAAATATTTCAAGAACTAAAATACCTCCTGACCCATGCACCCATGCTAAAGATTGCGGACCCAGATGATGATTTCCTTGTGTGTACAAATGCATGTAAGGAAGGACTAAGAGGATTCCTTATGCAAGAGGGATGTGTAATATGCTATACGTCCTAGAAATTAAATGAGCATGAGATCAATTATGTGACCCGTGACTTAGAGTTGGATACCATAGTACATGCTTTAAAAATGTGGAGACACTACCTCCTGGGTAGAATATTTTTTCTTATGATAGATCATTGTGGATTTAGACACCTTTTTGATCAACCAAAACTCAATGCCAGGCAAGTGAGGTGGATGGCTCTCCTAAGTGAATTTGATTTCAAAATCAAACATATAAGAGGAAAGGAAAATAGGGTGGCCTATGCCCTTAGTATAAGTATAAAAACGATTCATCTAGCAGCAATAAGCACCTACAAAACGAATGTCAGGGAGAGAATAAAAAATGCACAAGAGACAGATGCATTCTTTAAGACCATGAATTCATACCTAAGGTAAGAGCCTATAGGACTGAAGTATGAAGGCTACCAAATGCTCAAGGAAGGGCTGCTGACTTACAGAAATAGATTGTATATTCCAAACTATGATGACTTAAAGAGGTTCATAATGGATGAAGTGCATAAGAGACCATATACTGGTCACTCGGGATATTAGAAGATGATCACGACCACTAGGAAATAATTCTATTGGCCTAGGTTAAATAAAGACATACTAACTATCTGTCTAAGTGCCTAGAATGACAACAAGTTAAGGCAGAGCATCGACATCCGACAAGATTATTACAACCCCTACCGAGTCCATAATGGAAATGGGAAACCATATCCATGGATTTCATCACCGGATTACCAAAGTCGACCAAGAAAAATGATGCCATCATGGTCATGGTGGAATAAATGAGTAAGTTTGCCCATTTCATCCCTATCAAGTCAACTTGCAAGGAAATAGATATTTCCAACATCTTCATGAAGGATATATTCAGACTGCATGACATGCCTAAGGAAATTGTATCTGACAGAGATACCAAATTCACTTCAAACTTTTGAAAATCCCTAATGGCTGGTTTTGAGAATAAATTATTGTTCAACACAACGTATCAACTTCAAACTGATGGAAAAATAGAAAGAGTAAAGCAAATAGTAGAGAACATGCTAAGAATGCACATAATGCATCATCCTAATAAGTGGGAAGACTACTTACCATTGGTAGAGTTTGCCTACAACAACAATTATTAGGAATCCTTAAAGATGAGCCCCTTTGAAGCCCTCTATGGTAGACAGTGCAAGATTCAAATCATCTAGAGTAATCCGGTGTACATAATTATAATCAGACTCAACATGCTGAAAAAAATGGAACAACAAGTGGTTCAGATAAGACAAAATATGAAGATTTCTTAGGATAGACATAAAAGTTACACTAACAGAAAGAGAACTCTCAGAGAGTTCAATACCGGATACCATGTATATCTTAGAGTTAGACCCAGGAAGAGTTCCCTAAGAATGGGAGCGTATGCCAAGTTGGCACCTTGATATTGTGGGCCCTTTGAAGTCTTAAATAGAGTGGGACCTGTAGCGTATAGGCTAGCACTTCCTTCCAATGTAAAGGCACATAATGTTTTTCATGTTTCATTATTGAAGAAATATATACATGATGCTAATCATATAATTGACTGGTCTGTGATCCAGGTGGAATCGGAGGGAGAATTCCTACCATAAACCTAATGCATATTATACAGGAAGGAAACCTCATTTAGGAATCGAACCATTGCATAGGTCAAGGTGCAATGGAAACACTTTGGCCCAGATGAGGCTACGTGGGAAATGGAAGATGCCATGAGGCAGACATTTTCGATTTTGTTTACTTCTGTACATACATATCATGTTGATAGATAGAACATTGAGGATGATGATTCCTTTAAGGGGGGAGGGAATTGTAACACCATGTTTCCCCTAGTCTGTAAATATAACTATATGGAAAGAGGAACTATGGAAAACTTAAAAGTGTGAATGTTTGATTTGATGGACCTTGTGTAGAAGGTCGATGAATGTAAATTTTGATTATTGTAATAGAAAATGTTATGTGTTGCATAAATGTTGAGAGAGGGGATGTGATAAGAGAGAGACACCATGATTTCTAATGAAAAGGTGGTGGAGGGGACTCGGAATGGTTGCGTTACCCTTCACCGAACTAGTACCATGCTAGAGTTAAAGTTTCTTAGATCAGAACAACCCTCTAACCAGGAATGAATTCTTTCCAGGCTGGTAGGTGGGAAGGGCCTCCTTAAGAGTTAATGAGGGATGGGGAAGACTACCCATCGGTATGGCATCCGGGCCTGACCACGGATAGGGGGATCCAAGCCACACACAACCTTGCCAAGGCAGGCAAGAAGGGAAGAATGGTGGATAGAGGGAGCACCCTGCGAAAAGTGTAGAGATGAGATTGAAAAAATCTCGGGTCCAAGGAAGGATTGAAAGAGAGAAACTAATTTCTGATAATAGGGAATGGAGACTAAGTCAGGATAAGTAGAGTAACCTTCATCCTCATCTATTTCTGTATAGGGAGAAGGAGAGTAACCTTCATCCCTAACTTCCATTGAGATGTAAGTAAGAGATTGAATCTCAAGGCATCGTGGCCTAAGCTCAGGGGTGGCCAATGATAAATCCATTGGGAGTGATTGAGCCTATGGTTGGGTGGAAACGCAAACCTCTCTCGGAAGTCACTTCACACTTTATGGTCCTGATAAGTGTTTTTATGCCTTGAACTCTAAATTGGAAATAATGGATGCATACTTGTTTTTGTATGCCTTTAAATGGTTTATGCATTGAATGATTAAATTAAGAGTATGCATTCGTCCCTTGAGGACTTTTATATTTGTTGATTTTCCTTATGTTCTAGTTTAATTCTTTAGGAATACTCCCCCTAGAGAAATTCATCACAGTCCTAGAGTCAAGGGAGTAAACCCCTCCTGATTTCGGAGGTTGAACCCTGCAAACACTGTGAGGACAGAGTCCAATAATCTCAGGAGAGTTAGTACAGGTATGCATCGAGTCTCTGCAAGGTGGGAAAAAAATGAGGCCATATTAATTCCTAGATTTAAGGAATGAAAGTAAGGAGTGCGCAGAAGAACGCTTCCAAGCGTTACGTCAAGAAAAAGAGCGCAAAACTCTTAAGTCCTATAGAGCCAACAAATCTTAGGAAGGTTAGTGAGGTTCAAGTATCGAAAGGGAATATCCTTTTGTTTAGGATATGAATGGATGAGGTCCATTCGAAAGGATCCAGGATCGGTAGTGACCATTGGATTTGAGGAAGGGGCACAGGCGTTAACGCCTCGATTACTTCAGTCTTTGCAAGATCACACATCAGGAGACTTTTGGCACAACTAGACTCCCGAAACCCAAAGTCGCGATGTGATCTGGACCGTAGATTTGAGGATCTATCGGGATCCTCCTTGACTGTCATATCTGAATACGAGGACCAACAACCATTGGATACAGGAGAGGTGCACGAGGGTTAAACCCTTCGAAAGTATACAGGAGAATGGAACTTTCCAAGTCCCGAAGTTCTAAAATCATTGGGACCGTCCATCGTCATGGTAGACAGATGGCAACAAATTAGAGAGTTCGGGGATTTGAACTTTGGAATATTTGCAAGGGAAAGAGGGGAGCTGATTCTAGCCATTGGTGCTAGGGATGACATGTGGTGAGTGATCAACGTTTCGTTGACTTTCACATCATAGAAGTCAAAGGGTAGAGCTCTAAGAACTTGTGATACGCGAAATTGCGATATGATCTGAGCCATCCATCGGAAAGGACACGTGGTGAGAGCTCAACATTTTGATGACTCACAGAGTATAAAGGTCAAGGGGTAGAGTTGTGAGAACTTGTGAAGTGAGAATTTGCGAAATGATCACAACCGTTGATTGAAGGAGGAAGTTGAACCATAGATCTGACCTTGTCAGGGTTTCGCAACTCGGGAAATCAGAGGCAAGAGCTTTGCGAACTCGTGATATGCGAAATCGTGACTTCATCACAGTCATCCATTAAGGAGGGCACATGGTGAGAACTCAACATTTCACTGACTCACAGGGTAGAAAATTCAAAGAGGGAAGTCGTGAGAACTCACGATCTGCAAAGTTTCGACGCACCTTGGAGTTAGGCTCCGGGTCGTAGTAAATGGTCACATGGATGGAGGCCAAAGGAGGTATCTAATAGTTGTTAATTCCTTTCGAAACTCAAGAGTTGGATGAGTTGGGGCAGCTTGCATTGAAAGTTTTGAAGTCATGAAACATGACGCGTTGTTTAGGTTAAGCCTATGGTGACAGATAGTGGTCACGTGGAGGAGGATAAGGGAAGAGATAACCTACGCTAGACCCCTGTCGTATTTCGGATGTTGGGAAATTTGGGGTAGCTCACAGGTAGAATACCTGACATGTGAAGTCCCAAAACGCCTTTTGGGTAGGCGGGTGTTCACAACCCATGGTCATGTGAGAGAAACTTGTGCCTAGAACTTAATCATGCAGACCGGGTCACAAAAGGAGCTAATGCCTAACACTTAGAGTTTTCACAGTAGGGTGAATGGGAAGGTCGTGTATGCCCTTAACTTTCACTAAGAAACCGAAAGGTTCTGCGTTTATAGAATGAGACCATCTAGTCTTAGAGAATTGTTGGTTTTTGAATTTGAGATTCTATCCCTTGAGAAAGGTGAAAATTTTTATTCGCTGTCATGGGTGTGTTACAGTAAGGATATAATACAACTAAAAAATAACATCATTCCCAAAGTTCTAGTCCCATTAGAAAAACTCTTTGAAAACAATGATGTATCCAAAAGTCCTAAAATTACTGCAAATGATGGAGATTTTGAAGATTGCAACATTGGGACTCAGGAAGATCCCAAGATCATCAAGCTATCCAAGACACTTAGACTAGAGGTCAAGAAAAGGTATATCAGTTTAATGAAATAATTTCCTGATGTTTTTGCATGGAGTTATGAAGATATAAAGGTTTATGATACTAAGGTGATTTGGAATGCGATTCCAATCAAAGAGGATCATAAACCTTTCAAGAAAAAATTAAGAAGAATCAATCCTTTGCTGCTGCCCTTGATTTAAAAGGAGATAAAAAAGTTGTTTGAAGGAAAGATCATAGTGTCTTTGAGATTTTCTAAGTGGGTGTAAAATTTGGTACCTGTCAGAAAGAAAAGTGGAGAGATCAGATTATGTGTGGACTTTCGGAATATGAACAGGGTATCTCTCAAGGAAAATTACCCGCTGCCCAAAATGGATCACATTCTGCAGAAGGTGGTTGGTTCTCAAAAAATATTAATTCTGGATGGTTTCTCTGGGTACAACCAAATCATGGTACACCCTGATGATCAGGAAAAGACAACCTTTACAACACCATGGGACACCTTCATGTATGCAAAAATTCCTTTTGGGCTTATGAATGCAGGAGAAACTTTCAAAGGGATATGGATATAGGCTTTGTTGATGAGAAAGATAAATTTATTGTTATTTACTTAGATGATATCACTATATATTCAGTTTCTGATGAAGAACATCTTAAACATGTAAGGAAAAATTTTCATAAATGTGGGAAGTTTAGCATCTCATCGAACCCCAATAAGTCTAATTTTGGCATGGAAGAGGGAAATTTGCTTGGTCACATTATTTCAAAGGAGGGAATAAAGATATATCCTAGAAGAGTTGAATGAATCATTAAAATTGGCACACCTAGAAGAAAAAGAGAAGTACAATCTTTCCTAGGGAAAGTAAATTTTATGAGAATATTCATCCCTAACCTAGCTGAAATCATAAAACATATTACTAACATGATTAGAAAAGGAAGTGAGATAAAGTGAACTCCTAAAGATAGAAAATATTTTGAATATATTAAAGTGGAATTGACCAAAGCCCCAGTGCTGGCCAGTCCCAATTTTGCAAAAGACTTTATATTGTTTTGTTTTGCCTCAGAACACACCATTGCAGGCGTTTTGTTACAAAAAGATGAACATAACTTTGAAAGGCCTAGAGCCTACTATAATAGGACATTGAGGGATTCCCCATTAAAGTATGATATCATGGAAAATTAGGCTTATGCACTGGTCAAGGCCATAAAGGAGTTTAGAGTTTATATCTTGCATTCTCATACCATTGCTTATGTTCTAAGCAATTATGTGAAGGACATTTTGACTCAGCCTGATCCTGAGGGTAAAAGGGGCAAGTGGATAGTTGTGTTGTTGGAGTATGACCTTGATATCAAACCTACAAACATGATCAATGGGCAGGGACTTGCAAATATGATGGCACAGTCAAATTGTGAACTCTTGGGATCAATTTCATTGTTGATTTATCAGCAGATTCAGAAGAAGAAAAGGTCCCTCTGGTATGTAAAAAATTCCTTGACTCCCCATGGTATGCTGATATTAGTTATGTGTTGAGAAATTTGTAGGATCCTTCTTAATTGAGTAAAACCAAGGCTAGGTTTTTGAAGTTAAAAGCAACAAAATTTTTCCTTCTAAACCAATCTCTATATTGGAAGGATCCAGGTGGGATCATGCTGAGTTGCTTGCTTGAGGAAGAAGTGGAAAAAAAACATTAGGGAGTTTCATAAAGGTGATTGTGGAGGGAACCATTATTGGAAAATTAATGTGCACAAGATATTGAGGGCTGGGTTCTATTGTCCTAGAAGTTTTTCTGATGTTTACAAAGAAGTTTCAAGATATCATGAATGGCATTTTTTTTATGGAAATAGGAAACTACAACCTTTTCCCTTGAAGCCTATCTCTGTTGAAGCACCTTTTAGACAATGGGGCCTTGATTTCATAGGAGAAACTCATCCACAGTCCTCATCTCAAAACAAGTGGATACTGACAACCACATATTACTTCACCAAGTGGATTGAAGCAGTCCCCACAAGGCAAGCCACAGATACTGTTATCATTCAATTTTTGTAAAACAATATTTTTTCTAGATTTGGTTGTCCAATCAAAATCATTACAAACAATGCAACAACATTTAAGTCCAAAAATATGGAAAATTTTTGCAGTGATTACAATATAACTCTTGGTCATTCCACAAATTATTACCCTCAAGGTAATGGGTTGGCTGAGTCATCCAATAAAAGTTTGACCAGAATTGTCAAGAAACTATTGCAAGATAACAAAAAGGCTTGGCACAAGAAGCTTATTTATGTACTATGGGCTGATAGGATCACTACTAAAAGGTCTATTTCTACTTCACCCTTCCAGATTGTGTACGACACAAAGGCGATTTTTCCTACTTCATTAGGACTGCTAGTGATGAGATTTCTATAGGAGCAAGATGTTGAACCAGATGCCACTCAAAGGAGGACAAATGAACTAATCAATGTTCAACAAACAAGAGAGAAATACTTTAACAACTCTCAACTCCACCAAGACAGGATTAAAAAATATTTTGACAGGCATACTGAGGAAGATGATTTCAAAGTGGGTGATTTGGTGTTGAAATGGGATGCCAGAAATGAAGATAGAGGAGAGCATGGAAAATTTGACAATCTATGGTTGGGACGTTTCAAAATTATGGCATACCATGGAAATAATGCCTATCTTCTACAGAAACATAACAAATATCTTGTTGGTGGGGGAACCTGTGAATGGCAGGTTTCTCAAGCATTATCTTGCTTAAAGAAATTTTCACACTTTCCATTTCATTATATATAACCATTTTTGTTTTTCAGTTGTAGCATTTGGAATCGAATCAACAAAAAATTGAAGCCCGAAGCAAAGGCCCTAATTTTATGCTGAGTATAATTGGAGTTATGTGAACAAGGTTTCGTGAATTAGTTGTTGATCGATTTAGTTGCATGAGTGAAATCAATCCCAATGGATGGGCCCTTCGTCTGTCATTCTTTGCTACCTCACTGGGAGGATAACATCCCTAGCTAGAGCCCATGTTAGTCACCATTAAAGTTTTTGTGTGAAATCACAATTTTAACGGAATGCTAAATTGGTTTGGAATCTTGATAAACTAGGAAAGGGGATAAATATGGAAGGAAAGGGATAAATATGGTAGGAAAGGGATAAATATGGCAGGATCGTTGAGTTTATCAGGCTCGACGCATCATGGATTGTAAGTTCTTGAGATCAATGAATGAGAATTATTTTGGGGGGAGAAGCTGCACGAGGTTTAATTTTGAAGAGAGATCCCAAAATTTAAAGAATGGTTTTCTCTTGGAGGTACGTGGCATCACCAAGAGCATTTTGGGATGAAAAGTGGGTTGCCTCAAACCACTTTCTCACGCCCCCAAAAATTGGAAAAGTATAAAAATGAATTTTGTCATTTATTTTATTATTAGTTCGAACACTGGACCGTTAGAACCTTGGTGTGACCATCTCCTTTCACCTACAACTCAATAGCACACAAACTGCACACCATTTTCTCTCATTTCCAGGTATATTTCATCACAACCATGGATCCCATCATAACCTAAGTGACATAACAATATCCTGTGAAAAATGAAGAAGCCCTAATTGAACGAGACACAACTGTTTTTGATGTCGAAGTCACTATTTATCCTATGTTTGTGTTGAGAAGAAACCTGTCCGATAACATAGGAATATGTATACTGTTCCTTGAAGCAGTCTAGGACACCACAGTCCCTTATGCTGTCAAAATCGCTTTCCCGTTTCTCGAATTTATGGGTTGGTGCGTCGAACAATATTCCCATGAATAAATAGTTGTTGTGAATAAACAAGGGTCCGACGTCTTGTGTAGGGTAGAGAGTCTGTCAGTTTGAGAGTCCCTCGGTATACCAAAGTCTTTTTATGTAATTTCTGAACCTTTCAATGAATAAAATCTTATTAAGGTATATAAAGAATGTCCATCAGAGGTTTGAGATTTTTTTTTGCAGAGAATTATCAAGCCTGGACATTTTTTCAGTAGGTCTTTCTTTGTCGATGAATGTAAATATAATGGTCATTGAAGTCCAATGGGTCTGCTCCCTATTGAGTCAATTTTTAGGTCTAGAAAATGACAAATATGTGGTTGAAGTCATGCTTGGGTTCCTTTTGACATTTTTAAGTCAGAGTCTGGTCTGTCAGTCTGTATCAACTTTGATCAATTCCTAGAAGATAATATCCATAAATAGCTAGTGAATTTTTTCTCTCTAAGACATTTCAGATACTACACCTATCTGTTGAGAATTTTCCTGGAAACCAACAAGAGGGAATTTCCTGCA
>ML783096.1:464222-474891 GCA_009831015.1 Picea engelmannii
AGCAGGACCTTGGAACTCAGGACAAGGATCCGTTCCCTCCTCTGGAATTCCGTTCTGGGGTAATTCTTTCCACAGTCAATGGAACCCTGGACAAACTACTATGCCTCTCCCATCAGGACCGACATGGGGTAATCCTTCCCAAATTCCTTCAAACACGATGCACGCCCAACACCCTATGTCCTTTATGGGAAATAAACCGATGATGTCTCCATAGATGAAAAATCCTTATGTTGGTCAGGGCCATGGTTTCTACCAGAATCTAGGCCAACAGGCAAACTTTTCCTGGCAATCTGGTGCCAGTCAAACTCCAGGACCCTTTTTCCCAGGTTATTATCTGCAACCCAAACTACCATTCTTGGCGATGTTACACTTGCCAGATTTGACAAGGTTGTTAAATGATGCTATTTGTCACGATCCACGTTGGCCTCCTATGCCAACGAAGTTTCCTTCAGACATTCCAAAGTTCGAGGCCAAGCCTAATGAAGATCCAGGTGATCATGTGACTACCTTCCATCTTTGGTGTTCATCTAACTCATTGAAAGATGACTCCGTACAATTGTGATTGTTTCAACGCACTCTTATCGGGAGTGCCGTGAAATGGTACATCGAGCTCGATCTCTCAAGATACTCGTCTTTTGGCAAACTGGCGATGGCCTTCCTTAACCATTTCCAGTTACCTATGAGATATGACGCTGGCACAGAGATGCTCGCCAATTTCGAACAGACAACCGTGGATCATATCTCTGATCATATCCGAGAGTGGAGACGCTGAAAGAGTCTAATCAAAGTACCAGTCCCACCAACATTCCTGCTTGAGTGGTTCCTTAATTCTTTGGTCCCACAATTATCCAAAGACGTCGCAACTTCCAGAGTTTTCTCCGAAGAAGATGCCATCATGAGGGCTCAACAGTTTGAGCTTATCTATTCTCAGTCTGGTTTATTATACAACATCCTTCCGGATGCACCATGATCAATACTGGATAAAACTACACAAAGAGCTAGACCACATGTCGATGGTATTGTTGGTTCAGCAAAAACCAAACCCGCTGAGCAATTGACAAAACAATTGCAACAGTTATCTATACAACACTCAACGACCAACCGGACTTCTTCTTTGGCTGCTCCTCCTACCCAAACATCAGAAGTACACTCCGTGTAGTCTACTAACCCAAAGGCCACCCAACAGCCTGAAGGGAAGAAAAAACAACACAAGAAGGGTAAGGGGGATAAAAAACCTACTGATAATGCTGGCAGGGACACTACAGAAAAATGAAAGATGAAGTATCCATGCAACTTGTGTGCGGAAGACCACTCAACCCATATTTTTCCTCGACTTGCAGAGGCCCAGAAGTTTGTCACACAACAACAATAGGCAGTGTTGACTAATCCTTTTCAACATGGGCAAAATTTAACTCAAGCCTCTACAAGTGCCAAAGGGGGTAGCCAAGAAACCTTCCCTCCTCCAAACAATCCATCATCTGCAAACATATATATGGATAGGGGTGATGCTTTCATAACGACTAGAGCGCACGACTATAGTAAACCAAGAGCTTCTGAGAAGGGTAAAGAAGCTGAGCTCTCATCTCTTCTTCTACAGATTGAGAAGATGTTGGGAGAAACAATGACATGCATTCCAAAGGTTGCATTTAAAAAAGATTCTCACAACCCAAATGCAAGGGCCGCCCATAATTACTCTATGGTGGAGGATTTATCACAAACCCCTTGTGCGATGTCTGCTTTGGAGGTCCTCCAAAGCTTCCCTGCTCAAAGGAAAGCCTTGTTAACTTCTTTAGACTCTACTAAGACTTGTAACTTGGGTACCATCATGTTAGATACAACCAACTTAAAACGTCGTATGCCTTACCATGTAGCATTTTAGATAGTAGTGGCTCATCCCATGAAATTTTTACACGAAATATCTTTCGCACGGTGGTCGACAAGGGCGCCTCGACATGCATTATGTCGTTAGCATGTTGGAAGGCCATTGGATATCCTGCTTTGTCTCCATCACCTACTCTCCTCACTGCTTTCGATGGTTGTTATTTCCAACCACATGGCATCGTTCCTTCTTTCCCTGTGCAGTTAGGAGGGAAGACCGTGTGTGTCAAAGTAGAGGTAGTCGATGCTCCCCTTGACTATAATCTCTTGTTAGGATGAATTTGGAATTATGATATGCAAGCTGTGGTTGCTACAATTTTCCGAGTCTTGTTGTTTCCACACGAGGGTCAGATAGTGACCATCGATCAATTTTCCTTCTCTAGACCTGACCCAACTTTGGGGGCATCCACGGTTCCCATGATTGATAATCCTCAACCAGGTGTCATTAACGTAGTAGTTGGTTTGTGCCCATCCTTGATGGGTACCTTTGATTACCCACCTTCTCATGACGATGTCAAGTTTATATCGAATCACCATAAGGTTGAGATTTTTCAAGTTTCGTCATTCCGCACGACTTACTTTGAGGATCCTTGGATTCTTCCTTCCCCATCAATCAAGATGGATGAGACAGGGCACTCCGACATGTCCATGCCCTTGTCGGCCACTGAAGTAGCATACTCTTTAGTCTAGCAAGCTTCAACTAATCCTGATCCGACTCCCGCACAAGAGTTGGATCCACTTCTAGAGCCTATTTGGGCCCAGGGTTCTCTTTCTACCATCGATTCGTTAGACTTAGTCTTGCCTTCTGACGAAGCAGTAATCGAATAAATGACCAGTCTGGACAAAACTTGGGAATATCTTCATCACATATCATATTTCCTCCCAGAGTTAAGCCGAATCAAGGCAGGAGAATTCACTATTACCATACAGGAGATCAACCATGTCCTATTAATCTCTTAACTACACAGGAAATTTATGCTGAGGGGAATATGGTGACTATCGATGAAACTATACCTATCAATATCTCCCAAAACCTTGGCATCATGGAGAATGTCTTCGTCGGAGCAGATTGATCGCCTGAAGAGATTCAAATTTACATAGATCTTTTCAAAGAATTCCGCGACGTTTTTTCCTGGTCTTATGAGGAAATTCCAGGTATCGATCCGAAAATAGTTGAACATGAAATCACAAAGTATCCTGATGCCAAGCCTATTCGAAAAAAACTTTGTCCAGTCAATCCTAAGAAAGAAACAACCATCAAGATTGAGGTTGATAAATTTCTCATGGCTGGTTTAATTTATCCTATTCATATGACTCAATGGGTGTCAAACCCCGTGCCGGTCAATAAAAAACAAGGCATGATTCGTGTATGTACCGATTTTCATGATTTGAACAAGGCGTGTCCAAAAGATAATTTTCCAACCCCATTCATTGACCAGATCATTGATGAATGTGCTGGTTGTGAAGCCTTTTCATTCATGAATGTTTTTTCGAGATATAATCAAATCCAAATCAAACCCAAAGACCAACACAAAACGACATTCATTTGTCTGTGGGGTACATTCACCTATCGTAAGATTCCTTTTGGCCTTAAAAATGCTCGAGCCACATTCCAACGGGCCATGTATTTTGCATTTCATGACCTCAAACATATAGTCGAGGCCTATCTAGATGATTTAGCATCACGCTCTCGCAAGTGAAAGGATCACCCTACACACCTCAGACTAATCTTCGAACATTGTCGCTACTTCAGGATTTGCTTGAATCCCAATAAGTGAAGCTTCTGCGTAACGTCAGGACGTTTGTTAGGTTTCATTGTATCAACAACAGGGATCATGGTCGACCCTCTTAAGGTGGAGGCAATAATCCAGTTGCCCCCCCTACGCACAATCTTAGAACTTCAAAGTCTTCAAGGCAAGGCAAACTTCTTACGACGCTTCATCGCCAACTATTCTGAAATCACCAAGGGCTTTATGCGTTTACTGAAGAAAGATGTTTCCTTTTTCTGGGACGAAGCCGCTCAATGCTCTTTCGATGCATTAAACCATGCCTTCACAACCGCACCTCTGCTATGACCACCTAATTATAACAAAGATTTCTTCTTATATGTGGCTACTGCAGAGTCAACTATAGGCATGGTTTTAGTTCAGGAAGATGATTCATTTTTAGAATACATGATATATTACCTGAGTCGAGGCCTCGTAGGACCAAAACTTAATTATTCCCATCTCGAAAAACTTGCGTTGGCAACAATTCATGCTATTCAACGGTTCCGTCACTATGTTATGTTTCGCAAGACCACCGTCATCGCTGTCATGAATCCGTTCTAGTACATGTTGACACGACGAGTTATAGGTGGAAAAATCGGTAGGTGGATGGTCATCCTCCAAGAATTTGACTTAGACTTCATTTCAGCAAAGTCCAAGAAGTCATTGGTCTTCGCAGAACTTATTTCATAACTTCCGGTTGAGTCAGGTGACGTTGTGCCTGAAGAATCACCTATCTGGGGGGATATTTTTTTGATTGAATCTTTAGACCCCTGGTATGGAGATATACTTATCTATCTCCAGAATTTGAAGTGCCCCACCTCTTCTTCTCCTGACGAGCGTTGGCAGATACTCCATCAGGCTAAGAATTATCTCATACTCGATGATACACTGTATCGAAGAGGTGTAGATTGCATCTTGCGTCGATGTCTCACTCATGAGGAGGCCATCATAGTGCTCAACGATTGCCATACTAGAGCTTGTGGAAGTCATTTATCTAGGTTGGCAACAACCCAAAAGATTCTACGAGCAGGTTACTTCTGGCTGACACTTATCAAATTTTGTATCAAATCGGTCAAGAAGTGTCATCCATGCCAAGTCTTCTCTCGGAAGATGAGGGCGCATCCCGCTCCTATGTTTCCTGTCATCACGGTTGGTCCCTTCACTAAGTGGGGGATTGATTATACCACATGCAACCCCTCTTCAGCAAGGGGGCACCGTTATATCATCGTAGCTGTCGACTATTTCACTAAGTGGGTCGAAGCTATGCCAACGTTTAAAGATGATGGAGAGACTGCAGCTCTCTTCTTATTCAACCAGATTATAGCAAGGTTCGGCATCCTGAGAGAGATTTTCACTGACCATGGCAGTCACTTTCAGAACCAAATGATGACCGAATTAACGTCAAAGCTTGGGTTATGGCAGGAACATTCATCACCTTACTACCCCCAAGACAACGGGCAGGTGGAAGATGTAAACAAAACTCTTAAGACTATTCTACAATGAACTATCAACTCGGCCAAGTCAAATTGGAATTTGATGTTATACTCAACATTATGGGCTTACCGAACATCTGTTAAGACTGCAACTGGTTTCTCACCTTTCCAACTTGTTTATGGGCTGGAGGCAGTCTTGCCCATCGAATGTCAAATCCCATCTCTGAAATTGGTAGTACAGTTATTTCCAGACACTTCTCCACTTGAAGAAAGGTTAGTACACCTTGAGCATCTTGATGAGCAGCGTCGCAATGCGGCCCTGACCAACGAGGCTCATAAACATAAGGTCAGGTGTTAATATGATAGGTCCATTTGTCCTTAGATTTTTTCTGAGGGCGACCTTGTCCTCGTCTATGACCAAGACAAGGACCCCCTGTGGGCAGGGAAGTTTAAACCCATGTGGTTCAGACCCTTCATTATCAAAGAGGTGTTAAAAAAGGGTGCTTATCATTTGGTTGATTTTGAGGGGAATGCTTTGGCAGAGCCTAGAAATGGGCTCTACCTTAAGAAGTATTACTCATAGAAAGGTCACTTGTGGGTAACTTTTTGTAACATATGTATAGTCTTTGTACTATAGATTTTTTACGTTTCTTTTAAAAAGTGTTATGGACGTGTCATTGATGTTATCTTCCGTCAATATGGTAGATGTCAAGTGAGTTCGAGGTGTTCATTGGGTATGCGGACGGTGCTAGTCAACACACGTGGAGGCTTGCCTCTGCAACTTGGGTAATCTTTACACCACAGGGTTAGTTGTAATCTTTCAGAGGTATATTCTTAGGTGACACCACAAATAATGTTGTCGAGTATAGTGAAGTTATTGAGTTGCTTTGTGACACCTTGTCATTGGGTATCTCTCATCTCCGTGTCTATCTAGACGCTCAACTGGTTGTGTCGCAACTAAACAAAATATACTGGGTTCATGATCCAACTTTACACCAAAGATTCCTTAGGGTACGTCTCTTAGAATGAAACTTTGATTATATTACATATTTTCATGTTCCTAGGAGATTAAGCCAAATCATAGATACTCTAGCTAATCAAATTTTAGATTGGCATCTTGCCCACATATAAAAGAACATGGACATAAACATGTAAATACATTTTTGCACACAGAATCCATAAGACACAAAAAAGATAAAAACCATATATATACATCATAAAATACTCAGAGTACATAGATGGACGCAAGCGCCTAAAAAATGGGAACAATAATGAGTCACCGGGCTTATGCCCTAAAAAAATATATACAACAAGGTGCTTGTGGCACATAAAGAGTCTAAATCTGTTCAGGGCCTATGGGCCCTGTTATAGTCATCTACAACATGGGCTAAATGCCTAAATAATCAAACCCATGCCCGAGGTTCCCCCACAACATGAGGCTGCATGGATGGCGGAAGGTCCTCTATCTCTGCCATCGGGACTATGCGAGTGAGCGCAATGAAGTTCTTCTCAACTCGTCTAAGGACCCTCTCAGCCTCTCCGACTGGAAGGTTCTTTGCTACTGTTGCTCCCCCAGTGGCGGCAGCTGCAGCCTCTAGACGTGGGCGATGCCTATTCTGTGCATAGTCGGAAGGTCGCACGGGTCCTACATCTGCATGCAACAAACATATCCATCAAATACTCTGGCATACAAAAAAATGATATATATAACAAAAAGACATAAAAATTACATATGCAAACAAAAAAAACTATAAAGGTGGAGACTTACCCATCTCCCCTCGCTCCTCACTAGGAGGCACAGGTATCTCTAGATCTCTAGAGAAATCTATCCCTGCATATGGGTAGTCCTCGATAACAGGGATCTGTCGTGACAACCAAGCAAAGAAGTCGTCGTTGAAGGACTCAATGGTCCTTCCACCACCCTGTCGTGGCAGTAACACTGCCCATCTACACACTGCAGGGAAAGAGGCCAGATGTCCTCATACTACAACCTGAGGACTGAAACTCAGAACTCTCTCAAAAAAGAATGAACACATGATGGTCCCAAACCCGAAGTTCCTCTATGTACACTGTTGGAAATCTGTCAATTGCCTCTTCATGCACTCAAGCAGTGTGGTACTCCAATAAAAAATTTGTGCCTCCATGCACTGGATGGCACAATTCAACTATGCGCACAAAGCCTGATGCACGGCTGCTGAGCCGGTAATCCGCCCAATAAGTAACAAGATAGTCTATAGTGCTAAGTTGGTAATCTTGCTAATGGGTACGTGGGAACCCATACATTCGGTCCCAGCCTCATAGTACTCAACTATCAACTTTGAGATCTTGCTCGGCCCCACAGGAAAAGTCTGGAAGTTGACTGGTTCCCCTCTTCTTGAGAGGCCAGTCAGAAAGTAAATTTCCTTGGTGGTGGGCACCAATGATTGCCCCTCTAGCATGAACGCCTCTCCATCAGGATGCCAACAATCAATCAAGGCATTTAGTAGCCTTTGTTGCGCGCACATAAACGGACATAGAAAAAATTTGAGTAAACCGCATTGCATTAACACGGCCACAACATTCGGATCTGCAACAACCAACTCACTGATTGCCTCATGCTCCCTTTCCCTCCACTGGACATACATCCTTCCAACACAACAAGGTAAAGGAGGGTCAATACTTCTTTTAGTATACTTTTCCATCAATAAGGGGGGGTACACGCGGGATGTATAGGTGACAGTCATGTGTACATGCGTGCAGGCTTTACTCTGCACGCGTGTACGCGTGGGCTATCTCTGGACAGCCTACGTGTACCTAGGGCTGACCTTTTTAAGGTCGACACCCACCCAAAAAATAACTTAAATGACTAAAATGAATTATTGATTAGCTAGATAAGGGAGTTTTTACTTACTTGGTCCAAGCAGAAGTTCATTTCGTCCACTGTAGCTCCCAGAATCACTATCTTTGGCAAAGGGGGTCTTTTGGCTCCAAAGTCAATTTCCAAATCACCAATGGTGATAATGAGCTACCAGCTTCTATTTATAGACTTTTTGGCCTCTTTTTTTCACTCCCCCCCCCCTTATCAATTTATTTATACCAAAAACCATTTAGAGTGATCCATGAGTTATATGGGAGGGATTTGATCAGGTATTGGGACAATTTTTTTTGAGTTTCGAAAAAATATTGACCATCCATAAAAAAATTTGTTTTCAAAAATCAACTTGAGCATATAGGTTAGGATATCACCCCAACTTTTGCATCTCATTGCCTTTTTCTTATGCTATAGGATCGATCCCATCAGGTTGTGACACGGAACCATCATATCTACTCTAGAAGTGTCGCAACTTGGTGGTAGAGCTTACCAGAACATGGATGCCCTAGGTAGGTCCTATTTGCATTATGGTGTCCATGTCGTTTCTAAAACTACTGTAGGCTCGAGAGTCCATATAGTCTTTCCTGAATACGAGTTTGAGCCTCATTTGCATGAGTCTTTTTCACTCTTTGTCTCAGCCTCAGGACTCCCAAACAATAATGGGTCTCCTTTTAAGCCCTTTTCAGACCCTCTAAAAATGAAAAGATTGCCGAGTGATCTTCTGACCTTTCACACTCGTTAAACTAAAATTTGAAGTCACGTCTGTCCGACGGTAGTTTACCCCTTTTTCAGTTCGGACGATCAACTGTACGAACAAAGGTATGCTCTATCAAATTATCATTCTTTAGAAGAGTACTCTCAGGTATAATTTTATTCCTTTTTCCGGCCTGAGGGACTAAATTTACGAAAAAGAAACCCCCACAGAGTCCATAGTTAAGCTCTTTTCAGACTCTCTAAAATTGAAAAGATCGTCGAGTGACCTTATTCTTTCACACTCGTTAAATTGGTCCAGAAGAATACTCTAGATGGAGTCCATAGTTAATCTTTTTTCAGACTCCTTAAAAGTGAAAAAATAGTCGAGTTATCTTGTCCTTGTCACACTCGTTAAAATGGTTTTGAATTGACGTCTAATCGGTGCTAGTTTATCCCTTTTTCGAACCGACTAGACTATTGTCAAAAAAGGTACCCCAATGGAGTCTCCTTTTATGATTTTCTAGACTCTCTAAATATGAAAAACCACCGAGCTTACCTTCTCTGGGATCATTAAACTTACATCGAAGGACGTTACCATTGTGTGTTCTATCAATCGCATTTGCATACCTTATCCACCAGCCTTGTGACAATTTTCTTCTGCGTCTTAACACCTTTGTCCGCCGGAGGATTTTTCTTGAGTATCATTTTACCAGAACATCAGTCTTGTCCTTGTGCCTTGAGCTTGTATGTTTGCAGTACTCGGTCCTCCATTGTAACGTAATATTACTTTATTCTTTTTCAAAAATTACCAAAAAAAACAAAATAAAATCAAATATACCCCAAAAAGAGGATGGGAAAAGTATTTTCTTTATTGGCAGCATAATGAGTCACCCTTGGATAAAGCACATATGTCCATTTGGTTATCAGACTATGGGATGTAGTACGACCTTAGGAAGCTTTTCTCTCTATATAGAGTTGTGTCCTCCACCATTTGGTTACTCTTCCAAACATATGGAGAGTTTGCATTGCCTCCTGCTTCGTAGAATTATGATTAACATCTATGCTGCCTGAGTCTTATCACTTGTCGTGTTGTTTTCCAAGTGAAGTTTGTCACTAAGCCTGAGTCAGCCCCTCTACAATATGTCTCTTTTCCGCATGCCCAACCATCCTGAATGTCCAATCAAGTCTTTGTTCGAAATCACTGAAGCCTTCAGTCCGATCATCAAGATTATCAAGTCCATAACCGATGAGTCGTCAAAGACCTCTGGGTAGTGTAGTCGTACACTCATATTACACTCCTACCCAAGTTTTAGAATATTTTGAAGTTGTTTCTCGAGCTCTGAAGTACAACCATCAGGCCGAATCAACTTCTGAAAGATGGGTACTCTATACGCATATCTTTCTGATTTCAAGATGTAGCTCCACTGTGTATTATTTGTGGCTACTCTTTATAGTTATTTGACATGGATCTATAATGTATTTGATTGGTAGCCATGGTTCTATTTTATCCTGAGCATGGGTATGCCTGCCTCGGTGAGACATTTTTTATTTTTCAGATGACACCTCCTGGTTCCTGATCCTTGGGCTCACTCATTCAACACATCAGTAAATATTGGTAAAAGATTGGTAATGTATTGCAACCATCAGATGCTCTTCTGACCTCACACATTAGGGGGAATCTGTTATAACCCTAAATTTCACCACACATGCTTACCTGGCATCAGGCCAACTCATATTCCTTCATTTCCAAAACATCTGCTGAACAAATGTTAAGAACCAAACATCAAGATAGCATAGAAAAACTTCAGGAAAAGTACTCAATGCCTAGAAAAAGAGATAATTTTAGATAATAAGCCTCTTCAAGGAGGAAACCTCCTTTTACCCCACTTAAATGTTCAATTACAAGATGATTCAAAATGAAAATGTCTCCTTGGTATATATAGGAGACTAGGAGGTTTAATGGCCTAAAGCCGACATACATAAAATAACATTACTAATCTAAATTACAACTAATGGCCTAAAGCCGACATAAATAAAATAACATT
>ML783096.1:478275-523587 GCA_009831015.1 Picea engelmannii
ATCAAGAGTCCAAGTAGGATTTTCTGGAGGCTTATTTGGTGTAGAAGTTCCCTTTTTGGGTGGCATGTTGGCCAAGTATCACTTTTGAACCTTGATTTTGAGGTGGTTCTGCTAGACAATATTTCTTTTGTTGTATCTCCCAACTTTTGGCCCTTCTGGGTATAAAACTTTCTCTTATGTATTTCTATGATATTTTTTCTCTGCAATTCCATAGGTCTGATCAAAATTGGATGTGCCAAGTGGAATTTATGGTAACTTCCCCACAACTTGCCGATTTTTGGCCTTTCTAGGATATCTCACTTGTATAGTGTGCCCCGCACAAAATAATTGATATAAAATTCTGAAACTCACACCCAAAATACTAAAGACTGTCCATGATCCAATGCAACTAGTCCCACACAATTTGGATACTCTAGGAAGAAGTTATGATTGTTTTACTTGGAACACCTTCTTGAGACTAGTCAATAGGGCTAGTCAGATACCCTATATTAAACAAGGTGTATCTCCAAATTTAAGATGAACTAGAATCTGAACGTTTTACCAGAGATACAATACTAATTTCTCTAACAGGCCTCCAGATTTCAGGGTCTGAAACTTTACAAAAAATGTTTTATAGCGAAAATTCCACAATGACTCATTTCAGAATGATTCCAGAACCCTATCTTGTACATGCTGTATCTCCTAAAGTATAAGGCCTCAGGAGCTGAATTTTGAACCCAACGTACCTTGATTCTTTTTCTAAATACCCTCCAAGTCGTTCCTTCTTAAACTATGTAGAAAAAAAGTTATAGCGAAAATTCCTCGGTGTCTTAGATGTAGTAGCGAAACCCCAAGACCTTGAGCTCTGATACCATATGTTAAGAACCAAACATCAAGATAGCATAGAAAAACCTCAAGAAAAGTACTCAATGCTTGGAAAAAGAGATAATTTTAGATAATAAGCCTCTTCGAGGGGGAAACCTCCTTTTACCCCACTTAAATGTTCAATTACAAGATGATTAAAAATGAAAATGTCTCCTTGGTATATATAGGAGACTAGGAGGTTTAATGGCCTAAAGCCGACTTAAATAAAATAACAATACTAATCTAAATTACAACTAATGGCCTAAAGCTGACATAAATAAAATAACATTACTAATCTAATATGCCCCAATTAAGTGGTAATGAGCCAATATTAGGGCTTAACAACAAATCTTTGGAAATCCTCTTGGGTCAAGGCCCACATGCCCTAACCCATTACTGCACGCGTGTGCACGCTGGCTGGCTCACTACAACCCACATGTACCTAACAAAGAACAAAAAGAGGAAATTTACCAATGGAACAAAAATCTATGGGTCAGTTAACTGAAACTCCCGGCCATGCATGGATGAGGGTTCATCCAAAACCCTAGCTCCTTCTAGCCTATAAAAGAAGGGGTAGGGGTACCATTTGGAAGAGGAACAAATATAGTGAAGAAACTCTGCCCATTTACGTAATCCATTGTCCCAACCCTTTATCCTTTCCTCATGCCAAAGGAGATTTAATGCAAAGTAGTTGGAGGATAGAAGAAGAGGAGCCCAGTATCAGGATCAAGGAGTGGTGGCTGGTCTCGACTTTTATTGTAAGTTGATTCATTTTTCAAGTAATAAAAGAATACTTTTCCCGTCCCAATGCATGAGTTATCTATGGTTTGATTAATTTATGCTTAATTTCTAACCCTTTAGTAGAGAAGTAGCATGCATGCATAGTTGTTATATGTCTTGATTGCAGGTTATCTGTGGAAGGAGCAGCGCAAGCAAGTGGTCATAGCGCAACAGAGGATATACATCAAATGTCGGTAACCAGGTTAGTAGTCCTTTTCTATGTATGTGTTGTGAAAGAGGGGTTAAGTTTTGGGTTGTAGGTTAAAAAGTAATTTCTTTACGGTCAAAAGCTGCATGCAATTCTGACCCTAGTTTGCTAGTCCGTAGGGTATTTTTCCCAACAACACCCATCTACCTCTTCCATCAGATCCACCATTTTCCCAAGTTCTCTCTCAAGTGCCAAGCCCACTACATTCCCGAGCAAAGAGCTGTCATCTCCTCGTCCAGAGAAATCCTGTTCCTCATCACACCCGAATACATCAACCAGATGATGAAAATCCCCCAAGACGACTCTGCATCACCCTTCAACCTGGAAATTCTTACAGAATTATACCAGAAAATCACCTTCCCACAAAGAGCTCAAATATTCGAGCTTTTCGTCCCCCCATCCGCTTAATTTCCCTCCACAAATCCTCCTTATCCTTCTTCCATGTTCTCTACTAAAGGAAACCAGATCATCTCTTCCCCTTGTGCTTTGTTAGGATACTATTCTGATCAATGGGTAGATGAGCCCATTCTGGGTTTTCTATCCATCTTCTCTACCGATGAAAATCCCACCACCCAGTTTGATTTCAACACGTTCCAGTGAACAATATTCACAAATAGTTTGTGAATTTTTCCATGGAAGGCATGTTCAGATACTCGTCGATGCTGGCATACTTGTTCGTTTTCTTCCAGGTGGATAGATTTGGATTTTCCATGCAGAATATGGATGGAGATGGTAGACCTCAGACAGTGACAACATCGACCTCATTTCTCAAGCAAAACTCCACAAAGTTCAGTTTCAAGGAGTTCATTGATCAGTTCTACCACCCTGTGGTAAGTATGCTAGGTGGCAGGCCCGAGCCTCGGATAAACGATGAAGGTCATAGGATCCTACATCTCTCGGACAACAAAAAGACTAGGGATTGGTACTTGTATCAAGATTACACCGAGATCAGAGTATACAGGTGCGAATTGGCACCGTATAAGTTGCCCAAGTATCTGCTTGTCATAATTTTTTCTTTGGAGTATATCAGGCAGATAATAAATTCTGATGATATCCACTTTGTGTCACTGAATAAAAAGTAGCATCTTAGAATCAAGGGGCAAATTGGCTCCTTCATATGTAACAATCGTGGTGTTGGGGAAGAAGTAGACAGGATGCTGAGGGAAATGAAGTTCTCCATGAGCTTCCCATGGGATTATGATCCATGTGGGATCATCTCAGATATGAGGGTGAAGAACAAAAACATCCCATATGTTCATGAGTCTAGGCCTGAAGTTGAGAAGTTCACAAATCAGATAGTATGGGAGCCTAGCACATTGGTCGAAGTAGAACAGAAAGATCCCGTGACCACGGTATCACAAAGGACGACACCACAGGTCCCAAAAGAGAAAAGGACGAGGCAAGATTTATCTCCACATGTCACTGAGGTATCTTCTGAAGAATTCCAGCTGCATACCAAGAGGCCTAAGACTTCTGCAGTTCCTAGCCCGACCGGGGAAAAGGAAGCCCCGTCTACTACAATGAACAAAGTTGGTATTCCACCCTTTGGTTCGAGCCTCCATAAGGTCATAACCTCAGTAGTGCCGAGAAAATCCATAGATTCTCCATTGACCACCCAGCTAGGCAAGGTGGCACCGAAGTTGATTATCTTCAAAAAGTATGAGCTGATAAAGAAAAGGAACTAGACCCTAACCAACAGTACTTGCGCCTAGTTATGGAAGCAAACGTCGACTGCGCAACATAGGTTGCTATCAACATTTGACACTGAGAAGGCTAGAATGCATATGGCTTTCCTCCAGGCACATGTACCAGATCCAAAGGTGATCACTGACTACAAAAGGGACACCTTTGAATTCTAGATGAAGGACGTGCATCCAGCCGACTAGATGGATCTGTACAAGCAGACAGGGGAAATGTTTTTTAGACACTGGCACATGCTTCCACCACTACGTCCAAAATACAGGTGTCCCTGAACAATGTTCAAACACAACTCAAGTTGGAGAAGATATCATCCTTTGCAAAGGACAATAGGATCAATACTTTGGAGGAATTGGTCCTCAAGATCGGTTATGATCCTTCAAATGTAAAAGCAGCTGAGGAAATGATCAAGACGAAGAATGCTGACATAGCCTCCTTGAGGAAACAATTGAAACTCCCACCCATAGAGGATTCACAGGAAAAGGAAATAGCATAGAAATAAGGAGAGAAAGATGAAATACTCAAGCTGCTCATAGAGCAGAATGCACAACTTAAGGAGATGGAAGCTAAAATGAAGAAACTGGTGAAAGAGAAAGAAAAATTGAAGCCAATGGAATTCATTCCATTGAATGCCATTCCAATTTCAGGAGTGAGCACAACATTAGTGACAAAATTCCCATCTGCTTCTCCATTGACACCCCTAGAAAAGACAACCGACCTGGCTAAGTCCATGGAAAGGATGAACCTGCAGGAAACAGAGATCAACAGGACAAAAAAGGATATTGAGAACCTTCAGTAACTCAAATCTTCTTTCCAGACCAGCCTCTCCAAGGAAAATTAGGTGACTGATCAGCTCAAGCAGGAGTTACAACAGCTCTGGAAGCAGACAGTGGCAGGAAAGACTTTGGTCGAGGTTAAAGAGAGTGTATGGACATACATAACCAAGTCCATGAACGAGATATTGCCTATGATATATATTATGTTTGAGCATAATGAACTGGTACAGAGAAGAAAACAGGCCAGCGAGAAGATCAGATCAGAATTGGGAGAGATGCCAACACAGGCAAACGAGATCATCAAGTTCTTAAATTCTAAGACCAGGGAAGAACTGGAAGAGCTGAGAATTGAAGACATAATAGAGACCATCCTAGAGGTCAAAAGAGTTTTGACCAAGAGAGGATTAATGGTTCAGCTGGAAGAAAAGGTTCAGGCCATGGAGCTAGGGGTACAAAGGTTCTTTAGTAAGATTGAGTCTCTACAGAAGAAAGGCCTTCCTGGTCTGAAGGTAATCAATGATAAATTGATGACACTCCCAGACTACAAGACGAGATTGGCCGATGTGGCTAAGGACAGTTCAAAGTTTGCAGGCATTCAAGGGAGCATCACTGGCAAGGAATTTCTATATGCTCTTCAGTGGGACATCAGTATCCAACATGAGATTCGATACATCTTCCTCACCAAGCCTACCTTCGCCAAGTACACAGAAATGGACGAAGTGTATCGAAGGCTACTCAAAGTCAACGTGCCCAGTCATCTCTAATGGGAGGAACTCTATGATCTGATTGAGTAGCAGATGAGTTTTCCTAGTCCAGTCATTGTCCAGTCAGATGAGGTCGTGCAAAGGCTTCATCAACGGCCCACCCAGAAATCAGCATGCAGTTACACCACATCATCAAGCAGTTCCTAGATTTAGGAAATTTGTTAAGTTAGTTAGGATAAAAATAGATTTAGCACGTCCTGGTCATTAATGACAGGATCGTTTGTAATTTGAGATATAAATACTTCATGTTTCAAAGTATTGGGTGTTGTTGATCTTCACACCCTAACACTATCAGACTGTAATATTTTTGAAGAGAACTTCCATTAATAAAAAGGAGGCACTTTTACAGGATTCTTACGTGTATTCACTGGTGATGTTTTTCTCTCTAAGTTAAATGTTATTCTCTCTTTGTTATCATATTTATTTCTGAATCAAATATTTAGGAGTAATGAATGTTCTAGGATTTATCTCGTATACCCTGTTTCTGACTCGAAAGATTTTAGTGTTTTATATTTTGGTGTTTTCAATAAATAAATTCTTAACTGCTTCTTTGTTGAAATTATCTTTCTTGTCTTTTCTGCTATTCATCATTTATGCTATCAAATAATCCAGTGACTATATTATCTCGCCCTGTGAAAGTTTTCCTTTGCGTTTCTAGTTCGGATTTCATATTTTATTAAAAATAGACCCCATATCCCAATGGATGTCTAGACTGTCTCAACCAATTCGAAAAACACTTTGACAACAAAACCGACCTATTTATTTAACTAGCCTAATATTTAAAATTGGAAACATAGCTAAATTATATAGATAGATCCCTCTCTGAAGTTGGAAGGGCTAGATCCCAGATTCAAAAGTGGTTGGATAAAGTTACGTTTTGTAGATTTCTTCTATTGTCAACCTCTAGGAAATTTACAAAGTGCTAACATAGTGGTGACCATACTGGGGAAATAACTAAAAATTTATAATTTCACGTTTTCTTTTCCCTAAAAAGAAAGTTTGTTCCCTGAATATTGCAAATTTGAGAAGAAAGTAATGTTTAGAGGTTGATTAAAATTTGTACATATTATTTTCGGACTCATAAAAATTAAAAGTGTATATATAAAAAATAAAAAAGAAATCTATCTCCAAAGAAAGTTTATACTCGATCTCATCCAGACCCAGAACATGCGATAGTGACAGATAACCCAGAATAATTGCTCAGGAAAAAGACTGTAGCTGAAGGCTCAGTAAGTCATACTCCCTTTCATAAGTCCCTTTCCTTTTCAGGGGAGCTCGTTACCTTTCAAAATGCTGACTCTGACACCTTTTCACAACAAAGCCTGATTAGAACACAGTTCGATAGTTTTGTGACTGAAATCATTTTCGACCCAACCATTTTACAACCCCGAACCCCTGAAGAACTGTCTCCCACTGCTAAACTGCAAATCAGTCCCTTAGTGCTATCCAGTCCCTCCTCGTCCTCATCTTCAGTCACTACCTCACTGATCATCCAGTCTGTTATCCCACCTCCTCCACACATCATGGCAGCTCGATATGATCCCTTGGTGTTGGTTGTGCCTCTTCATGCCATGCCCCAAGACTATCAAACGAGACTTCCAAAGTTTGATGCAACAGGACCTTTGAGCGCACAACAACACGTAGATAAAATGAATGATTATTATGATCTACATGAATTAGATGAGGCTGACGTTCAAATGAGATTGTTTGCCCAAAGTTTGACAGGTGACATTAAAAAATGGTACGAAGGTTTGCGTGCCGCCTCAATCCTTGACCTTATCGCATTCCAAAGGATTTTTCTAGACAGATATGAGGTAAAGAAAAAACCTCTCCAAATCTTGTCAGAATACGAAAATATTAGAAGAAATCAAGGTGAGACAGTGCAAGATTACTGCACTCGTTTCAATAACCTATATAACGCAATCCCAACTAAAATCAAACCTCCACAGGGTTTGGCATTGATAAAATTCCCAGATGGTTTTGATGCTGATATGTCATACCAGCTGAGGGAAAGAAATTCTACCACCCTGGAAGACATGCAAAAAAGTGTGATAAGTGTGGAGGCCAATTTGTTGGCAAAAAGGGCACGTCAGAGGTCAGAGAGGAGAGTCACAATTAAAGAAGAACCTTCCACGTCAACCTCAGATTCCAAATTGGATTCTTTGGCCAGAGCAATGGAAAGAATGATGGAAAGACTTACTGTGTCAAAAAGAAATCCTCCAAGAGATAACCCACTAGCTCCTCAGGTTCGGAATCCTAACTTCAGGAGAAACCCTCCTCAAACCAGACATAGAGATCCTAGGGATCAAAGAGAGTAGAGAGGTCCAGATCAGCAGATCAGACCTCCCCTACAAGAAAATTATGTTGATAAAGGGGAGGAAGTGATTGAGGAGCTAGAGGATACTCACATAAATCTCATGGGAATTCATGATAACGAAGATATTTTCCTTACCCAAGAATAGCAAGAACTTTTTCTTCTCAATCAAACAAAAGTAAGTGAAGAAGCTGAATATGCAGAACAACAGGCATTCGAAAATGCCATTTTGGAGGTACACCGACAGTATAATTTGCGGAGTAAAAAGATGGAAGGGAGTTCCCCAAAAAAGGTGATTGAAATGAAGAAGGTAGTCGAAACTGAGAAGGCCTCTGAGCCATCCGCCGAGAATATTCCAGAAAAGAGCACTGCCGAAGTTCCTGCAAAGAAAAACCTTACTATTCTGAAAAGATCGTCACAACTTGAGGTTTCACCTATTAATCCACCAAGTACTGCTGGACATAAGAGTATGGTGGAAAAACCAGAATTGATGAGCCAAGGCAGAGCTCCTACACCTTTCAGCCTTGAGGGGGGATTAGCCAAAGTAAAAATTCCCATTCCACTTTATGAGTTGATTAACAAAGACATTTATCGCTCATAGGTGATTAAAGAACTGACCATTGAACCTGACATAGGCACAAAGGCCTTAACCATTGGATCAACAAATCATTCAGATATCGTGAACCTTACAGATGATCAACCTGAACTTCTGTTCAGACTTGAAGTAGATGGCCGAAATGATAATGGAGATGTCACTCCTTTTTACATCAGTCTAAACATACATGACCTGATCTTGCATAACACTATGCTGGATTTGGGTGCTTCCCACAATCTGATGCCAAAAACAGTGATGGAGAAATTGGGACTGGAGGTCACCAGACCTTATAAAGATCTACATTCATTCGACTCCAGTAAAGTAAGATGTATTGGTCTGATCAAGGACCTATGTATCACCTTGGTTCAGATTCTTGTAAAGAGCATGGTAATGGATGTGGTAGTTGCAGACATCCCTCCGAAGTATGGAATGTTGCTATCCCAGTCTTGGGGGGCTAAGTTGAGAGGCACCCTGCAGCTAGATATGTCTTATGCCACTATCCCAGTTTTCGGGCAACAAAGAAAGCTATACAGAGAAACATTGATGAAATACATGGTCAGTAGCCAAGAAAAACAACACAACTATCCTCTTTACTCTGCACATTCTGACTTGGATTCTTTTATCTTGTACAACGATGGTGACACGGGAGAGAAAAACACTCAGTTGGGAGAAGATACATCTGGTCTGGACGAAGGCCAAGAAATCATTGAGGTAGCCAGGAATAAAAATGTGATAACTGAAGAGCTACCTGCAGATTTCTGGAGCATGGATTTTGATGGAGTAGTAAGCAAAGAAGGAGCCGGAGCGGGAGTTTGGCTGCACAATCACAGAACCAGGTACTTGAAAAACCAATCTTACAAATTAAATTTCCAATGCACTAACAATATCGCTGAGTATGAAGCTTTGATGCTCGGTCTGAAGCTTTTGAAAAAAGTTGGTGCCAAACAGATTATGGTAAGAGGTGATTCAGAGTTGATAATCAAGCGAATCAAAGGTGAGTACGCTGCGAAACACCCACGTCTTAGAGCTTATAGGAATTTTGTTCTTGATTCCCTTAGATGTTTCACTGAAGTTTACTTGCAGGTAATGCCGAGGGGACAAAACATTTTGGTGGATGGATTGGCTACGTCAGCAGCCACGTGTAAGATTCCTTTACGCTCGACTCACCCATACATGGTAGAGGTAAAATGCAGACCAACCGTTCCTGACAATATCAGGTATTGGCAAGTGTTTGGTAATGATGATCAAATCGAAGACTTTTTGCAGTGTAAAAACGCTTTTGAATGTACAAATATAGACTTAGAGAACGAAGATGAAAATGTAAATAGATCTGATTTTGAAATTGATAGTGTAAATAATGTAGATTCAGGATAATTAGGCGACAATGAGATGGAGGCCGATATTTTGCATCTGAAAAGTAATGTTTTACCTAGGGGTCTAGTTCCTTTAGAGGACTTGTTTGATTTTAACGACGTAGCCAAAAAATCAAAAATCGAAGCCAATGGACAAGAGGTAGAAGACTGCAATATAGGGACCGAAGAGAAACCCAAGATTGTCAAATTGTCTAAATCATTACCCCCTGAGAAAAAACTCAAATACATTGAGCTGTTCAAAGAATATTCAGATGTCTTTGCCTGGGGTTATGAGGATTTGAAAATTTATGATACCAACATCATACAACATAGGATTCCAATAAAAGAAGACCAAAAAATGTTCAGATAGAAACTTAGGAGGATAAATCCCAAGTTGCTCCCTCTGATAGAAAAGGAAATCAAAAAAATGTACGATGCCAAAATCATAGTCCTGTTGTGTTTTTCCAAATGGGTCTCTAATTTGGTCCCTACACGTAAGAAATCTAGGGAAATTAGACTTTTCATAGATTTCCGAAATCTGAATAAGGTCTCCCTGAAGGATAGTTACCCCTTGCCAAAAATAGACCACATCCTTCAAAGGGTAGTCGGATCCAGTTGAATATCTTTGTTGGACGGTTTCTCAGGTTACAATTAGGTCCTCGTCCACCTAGATGACCAAGACAAAACCGCTTTCACTACGCCATGGGGCACTTTCATGTATGTGAAAATTCCTTTTGGTTTTATGAACACTGGAGCCAGTTTCTAGAGAGCGATGGACATCGCCTTTGCAGAAGAATCGGGTAAGTTTATTGTTGTCTATTTGGATGACGTAACTGTGTTTTCCCAGTATGATGACGAGCACCTGAGGCATCTCAAACGAGTCTTCGAGAAATGCAGGAGGTTTGGGATTTCCTTAAATCCTAAGAAAAGTCTTTTCGGACTAGAGGAAGGCAAACTGCTAGGACACATCATCTCCAAGGACGGAATCAAAATAGACCCCAGCAGAATCGACGCCATACAAAAATTAGAACACCCAAGAAACATTAAAGAATTACAGTCTTTTATCGGGAGAATAAACTTTCTACGAAGATTCATTCCCAATCTGGCAGAGCTCCTTAGAAACATTACAAATATGCTAAAAAATGATGTAAAAATAAAATGGGACGTTGAGTCCAGACAGTCTTTCGAACAAGTCAAACGAGCACTCACAGAGGCCCCTGTCTTGATCAGTCTTGATTTTACTAAGGATTTCTATCTTTTTTCTTTCGCTTCCGAACATACTATAGAAGCGTTCTTACTACAAAAGAACAATGGAGGGTATGAACAACCCATATCTTTCTTTAGCAAAGCATTAAGAGACGCTTCTCTGAATTACAAGATAATGGAGAAAAAATATTTTGCCTTGGTAAAATCCATAAAAGACTTTAGAGTCTACATTCTCCATTCCCACACCATAGCATATGTTCCGAAGGCGGTAGTAAAATAAATTTTGACCTAGGACAATCCGGATCGAAGAAGAGGAAAATGGATTGCTGCCATTTTAGAATACAACATTGAGATTAAGCCTACAAAACTAATCAAAGGTCAAGGCCTAGCAAAATTAATGGCTAAATCTAATTTCCATGCTCTTGACATTAATGTTTTAGCTGCAATAGATGAACAGGGCGAGATGGCGACTCCAAACGTGAGAGAGGTATTTCTCAACTCTCCATGGTATGCAAACCTTATATTCGTTTTTCAAAATTTACAAGCTCCCCCTGGTTTGACTAAGACTAAAGCTAGATTTTTAAAGTTGAAAGCCTTAAAATTCTGTATTCTAGAAGGCAATCTGTATTGGAAAGATCCTGGAGGTATTCTGTTAAATTGTTTATTGAAAGATGAAGCTAACAGAGTGTTACAATAATTTCATGTAGGAGAATGTGGTGGCCATCTGAACTGGAAGGTCACAACCAACAAAATCCTCAAGGCTAGTTTCTATTGGCCCTCCTTATTCGCTGATGTACATCGTACAGTGACCGCATGCCATCAATGTCAGTTGTTCGAAGGCAAAAGGAAGTTCCTTCCTCTTCCCCTGAAACCGATCTCAGTTGAAGCTCCTTTCCAACAATGGGGATTGGACTTCATCGGAGAAATACACCCTCCTTCTTCAGGCCAACATAGTTGGATTCTCACTACCACTAATTATTTTGACAAATGGATCGAAGCGGTACCAAGAAGGCAAGCCATTGACTCTATTATTATCAAATTCCTTGAAAATAATATCTTGTCTCACTTTGGATGTCCTAGAAAGATTATAACTGATAATGCAACTGCTTTTCGGTCGAATAAACTCATAGATTTCTGCAACCAGTATCACATTGGTTTGGGACATTCCACAACTTACTAACCTCAGGGGAATGGGCTGGCAAAATCTTCAAACAAAACCTTGGTAAACATCATCAAGAAAACGTTGCAGGAAAACAAGAAATCGTGGCATAACAAGTTGGTGTTTGCATTGTGGGCTGACAGACTGACCACCAAAAGGTCAATCGGTATGTCACCATACCATCTGGTCTATGGTACAGAAGCAGTTTTCCCCACCTCCTTAGGAGTCCCTGTCACGAAGTTGCTTCAATATGTACAAGCCGAGCCAAATGACTCACAGAGAAGGATCAACAAGATGATCCATTTGCAGCAGTCTAGGGAAGAAGTTTTCAACAAGACTCGGGTAATCCAAGAAAACATCAAGAAGATATTTGAAAAAGGAACCAAGGAAGATGATTTTGAGCTAGGAGATTTGGTGCTTGTATGGGATGCCAGAAATGAAGACAAAGGAAAGCATGGAAAATTTGACAGTCTGTGGAGAGGGCATACAAGATTCATGCATTCAGGGGAAACAATGCTTTCTTGCTAAACAACGCTGATGGGACAGATCTGCCAGGGGGATATGTGAATTGCAAAATGATGAAACATTATGTACCGCCCCAGTAGAGACTCGAGTTTTCACTCTCCATTGTACATGCCATTTTTTATTTTTATTTTTCGCCTGCATTTTCTAAGTGAATAACATTAGTCAGTTGGTTGAATCCCAAAGAGAAGGCCTTAAGCCGATGACCACTATTCTTCCAATTTTTGAGAATAAAACCAATCACTCAATGAAGGCTACGAGGCAGAAATTTTCAGAATGACAGGAAACATGATTCTTGGCACTTCACAGGGCAATTACCATCCCTAGGTGGATCCACTGTTATCACCCTATAAGTTATATGATCAACTGATGACTGGGATATTATCTGTCTCTAGTGTTTTTTGTTGACAAATGATTTTTCATTCTGAAAATAATTTGAAAAAGAAAATAAAAGAAAAATAAAAAAGAAAAGAAAAAGAAAAAGAAAAAAGAAAGAAAAAGAAAAGAAAAGAAAAGAGGGCATAAAAGAATTTCAATAAAAAGCCCCATGCAATAATAGTAACTTGGTCCATACCTTTCAAGCATGGCCAAGTTCTTTTTAAATTTATGTTGATAGGGTAGTGAATGAGTTTGGATAAATAGTTTAATCTTAGCCAAAGTGTCTAGGTTAGATTAGTGAATAAATTTAGCTAGACTGTCTAATCTTGGTCAGATAGCCCCAGGGTAGAGTAATATCTTAACCCAACAGTCTAATATGGGTTAATGGTCATAGGAAGCTAGGTTAGAATATAGGCTCGTTTCTTTGTTGCTTCATTTCAATAAAAACTAGTTTGATGTAAGTGTTGCACCATGTTTCAGATACTTAAAAGGTCGTTTTCCTAACCCCTTAGTGGTGTTGACATGAAAGTTTTGAAGAAAACCCGTGAAAATCACTTGTCCTAAGTTTTCTAGGTGCATGTATGTTTCCGTTCCCTTGATTATGCTTCGATCATTTATCAATGGTCCAGATGATCGCACTCAGATCTACGGTGGACAGGTCTTTCCGGACCCCCCCGACTGTTCTATATTTAACGGACGGGGGGGGGGTTCGGAATCATTGATAAGACCCGCGCGCATCTGGATGGCTCAAGATCAAGTGCCCATATCTACGATCAGTATTGGATTCCAGAAACCCCTGTCCGTTCTGCCTTTAACTGAGGGGGGGGGTCCGAAATGTATCATAAACAGAGCACATAGATCTGTGGCTCAGAAACAGGCACGCAGATCAACGACCCAAAATGGATTTCAGAGCCCCCCGGATGATTTGCTTTTAACTGAAGGGGGGGGGGGTCCGGAATGGAATCTTTCCTATGGCGGGCCCCTGCCTATACGTGGCATCAATCTACTAGTCTTGAGTCCCATCCCCTCCTACAGATTGACAAACCCTCGTCACCTTTTGATGTCATCATCCACCTTTACCGAAGGAGTCACATCCCATAACTGTTGTCAGTTCTTCCCCCCCATTCGCTCGCGACAAGCCTCCTCACCATGACCTTTACCCCAATCAGTAGCTGCCATGTCACTTGTCGGTATTTCCCCCAGTTACCGTCACCTGCCATCTCACACCCCAAATGATCCATTGGCCATTTATTACTGGATAACCTATCCGTTGTCCAGCTGACCTGTCTCCCGTGCCCAATGGACACCCATTTACCCAAAACTACCCTCATTCTCCCTTTTCTCACCATTTACCACTCATCGCACCAGAGAGTTTTTTACACCGTTTTCTCCTCCATTACATCCAGTTGCCCTCATCCAAAGTCAGTCGCCCCCACTAACATTTTTTTTCTTGCAGGTACTATTTCACAAATGGTGCCAAATTCCAAACAAGCAGAAGGAGAGGAGAATCCATTTCTCCTGCCTCCTGTTGACCTTGATAGGATCCCACTGGTCGACAAAGAACGATTAATCATAGATACAAAGTGCGATTTTGATTTCGCAGACCTTCAATCATGGATCAAGGAAGTCTTCCTGGACTAGAGTGATGAAATCAGACTCTAGGAGTCCAATTTACCCCTCTACCTCTTCCCTCAGATCCACCATTTTCCCGAGTTTTCTCTCAAGTGCCAAGCCCACTACATTCTTGAGCAAAGAGCTATCATATCCTTGTCCGGAGAAATCCTTTTCCTCATCATGCCTGAATCCATCGACCAGATGATGAAAATCCCCTGAGCTGACTCTGCATCACCCTTCAACCTGGAAATTCTTACAGAATTATACCAGAAAATGACCTTCCCCCAAAGAGCTCAAATATTCAAGATTTTCCTCCCCCCATCCACTCAATTTCCCTCCACAAATCCTCCTTATCCTTCTTCCATGTTCTCGACTAAAGGAAACTAGATAATCTTTTCCCTTTGTGCTTTGTTAGGATACTATTATGATCAATGGGTAGATGAGACCATTCTGGGTTTTCTATCCATCTTCTCTACAGATGAAAAGCCCACCACCCAGTTTGATTTCAACACGTTCCTGGCGAAAAATATTCACGAACATTTTGTGAATTTCACCATGGAAGGCATGTTCATATACTCGTCGATGCTGGCATACTTGTTTGTTTTCTTCCAGGCAGACAAATTTGGCTTTTCCATGCAAAAGATGGATGGAGATGGTACACCTCAGGCAGTGACAGCATGGACCTCCTTGCTCAAGCACAAATCCACAGAGTTCAGCTTCAAGGAATTCATTGATCAGTTCTACCATCCTATGGTAAGTATGCTAGGCGGTAGGCCTGATCCTCAAATAAACGATGAAGTTCAGAGGATCCTTCATATCTCAGACAACACAAAGACCGAGGATTGGTACTTGTATCGAGATTACACTGAGATCATAGTATACGGGTGTGAATTGACACCGTATAAGCTGCCCAAGTATCTTCCTATCAGAATTTTTTCTTTGGAGTATATCAGGGAGATAATAAATTCCGATGATATCCACTTTGTGTCACTGAAGAAAAAGCAGCAGCTTAGAATCAAGGGGCAGATTGGCTCCTTCATATGTAACAATCATGGTGTTGGGGAAGAAGCAGACAGGATGCTGAGGGAAATGAAGTTATCCATGAGCATCCCATGGCATTATGATCCATGTGGGATCATCTCAGAGATGAGGGTGAAGAAAAAAAACATCCCATATGTTCATGAGTCCAGGCCTGAAGTTGAGAAGTTCGCAAATCAGACAGTATGGGAGCCTAGCACATTGGTCGAAGTAGAACAACAGGATCCCCCGACCACGGTATCACAAATGACCATGCCATAGGTCCCAAAAGAGAAAAGGCCGAGGCAAGATTTATATCCACTTGTCATTGAGGTATCTTCCAAAGAATTCCAACTGCATACCAAGAGGCCTAAGACTTTTGTAGTTTCTGGCCTGACCGGGGAAAAGGAAGCCCCGTCTACTACAGTGACCAAAGTTGGTATTCCACCCTTCGGTTCGAGCCTCCATAAGGTCATAACCTCAACAGTGCCAAAAAAATCCATATATTCTCCATTGACCACCCAGCTAGGCAAGGTGGCACCGAAGCTGACTATCTTCGAAAAGTATGAGCTAATCAAGAAAAAGAACCAGACCCTGACTAGTAGTACTTGTGCCCAGTTCTGGAAGCAGACACTGACTGTGCAACATAGGTTTCTATCGACATTTGACACCGAGAAGGGAAGAATGCATATGGCTTTCCTCCAGGCATAGGTACCAGATCCAAAGGTGATCACTAACTACAAAAGGGCCACCTTCGAATTCTAGATGAAGGACGTGCATCCAGCCGATCAGATGAATTTGCACAAGCAGACAGGGGAAATGGTTTTTTACATGCTAGTGATTGCTTCCACCACTGCATCCAAACTACAGGTGTCCCTAAACAATGTTCAAACAAAACTCAAGTTGGAGAAGATATCGTCCTTTGCAAAGGACAATAGGATCAAGACTTTGGAGGAACTGGTCCTCAAGATCGGTTACGATCCTTCAAACGTAAAAGCAGCCGAGGAAATGATCAAGAAGAAGAATGCTGACATAGCCTCCTTGAGGAAACAATTGAAACTCTTTCCCACAGAGGATTCGCAGGCGAAGGAGATATCAGAGAAAGAAGGAAAGAAAGATGAAATGCTCAAGCTTCTCATGGAACAGAACACACAACTTAAGGAGATGGAAGTTGAAATAGAGAAATTGGTGAAAGAGAAAGAACAATTGAAGCCAATGGAATTCATTCCATTGAATGCCATTCCAATTTTGGGAGTGAGCACAACATCAATGACAGAAGTCCCATCTGCTACTCCATTAACACCCCTAGAAAAGACAACCAACCTGGCTATGTCCATGGAAAGGATGAACCTGCAGGAAACAGAGATCAATAGGCTAAAAAAGGAGATTGAGAACCTTCAGCAACTCAAATCTTCTTTCCAGACCAGCCTCTCCAAGGAAAATCAGGTGACCGATCAGCTCAAGCAGGAGTTACAACAGCTCCAGAAGCAGACAGTGGCAGGATAGACTTTGGATGAGGTTAAAGAGAGTGTATGGATAGACATCACCAAGTCCATGAACGAGATATGGCCTATGATACAGATTATGTTTGAGTTGAATGAATTGGTATAGAGAAGAAAACCAGCCATCGAGAAGATCATATCAGAATTGGGAGAGATGCCAACACAGGCAAATGAGATCATCAAGTTCTTAAATTCTAAGACCAGGGAAGAACTAGAAGAGCTGAAAATTGAAGAGAGAACAGAGACCATCCTAGAGGTCAAAAGAGTTTTGACCAAGAGAGGATTAATGGTTCAGCTGGAAGAAAAGGTCCATGCCATCGACCTAGGGGTACAAAGGTTCTTTAGTAAGATTGAGGCTCTATAGAACAAAGGCCTTCTTGGTATGAAGGTAATCAATGATAAATTGATGACACTCCCAGACTAAAGGAAGATATTGGCCAATGTGGCTAAGGACAATTCAAAGTTTGCAGGCATTCAAGGGAGCATCACTGGCAAGGAGTTTCTAGATGCTCTTCAGTGGGACATCAATATCCAACATGAGATTCAATACATCTTCCTCACCAAGCCTACCTTTGCCAAGTACACAGAAATGGACGAAGTGTATCAAAGGCTACTCAAAGTCAACGTGCCCAGTCATCTCGATGGGAGGAACTTTGTGATCTGATCGAGTAGCAGATGAGCTATCCCAGTCCAGTCATTGTCCAGTCAGATGAGGTCGTGCAAAATATTCATCAACGACCCACCCAGAAATCATCATGCAGTTACACCACATCATCAAGCAGTTCCTAGATTTAGGAAATTTGTTAAGTTAGTTAGGATAAAAATAGATTTAGCACATCCTGGTCATTAATGACAGGGTCGTTTGTAATTTGAGATATAAATACTTCATCTTTCAAAGTATTGGGTGTTGTTGATCTTCACACCTTAATGCTATCAAACTGTAATATTTTTGAAGAGATCTTCCATTAATAAAAAGGAGTCACTTTATAGGATTCTTGCGTGTATTCACTGGTGTTGTTTTTCTCTCTAAGTTAAATGTTATTCTCGCTTTGTTATCATATTTATTTCTGAATCAAATCTTTAGGAGTAACGAATGTTGCAGGATTTATCTCGTATACCCTGTTTCTAACTCAAAATATTTTAGTGTTTTATCTTCTAGTGTTTTCAATAAATAAATTCTTAATTGCTTCTTTGTTGAAATTATCTTTCTTATCTTTTCTGCTATTCATCATTTATGCTATTAAAGAATCCAGTGATTATATTATCTCACCCTGTGAAAGTTTTCCTTTGCGTTTCTGGTTCAGATTTCATATTTTATTAAAACACAGACCCCATAGCCCAATGGATGTGTAGACTGTCTCAACCAATTCGAAAAACACTTTGACAACAAAACCGACCTATTTCTTTAACTAGCCTAATATTTAAAATTTTAAACATAGCTAAATTATATAGAGAGATCCCTCTCTGAAGTTGGAAGGGCTATATCCCAGCTTCAAAAGTGGTTGGATAAAGTTACCTTTTGTAGATTTCTTCTATTGTCAACCTCTAGGAAATTTACAGAGTGCTAACACACAAAATGGACACTTCCTTGATTTTCTGTTTGACATCAATGACAACAATTTTACAACAAAATCCCCCTTTTTCATTGAGGACAACCTTATTCAATTATGATACTCCTCCAATTTGTTGCAATTAGTTCTTTCTACAAGCATCCCCCTTTGAAATCAATGGAAAAGGGATTTTCTCCCCCTTTCAATTTACTCTTTATTCTCTGCTCAACAACCATCAACCTTATATATTTCTGCAACTCCCCCTGAGCTTGTGCTTCTCTTGAAAACTGATGCAAACCCTACCCTCTCCCAAGGTCTATGCGACCTCCTAGTCTAAGGATCATTTAAAACGGGAGCTGAAGCATCTCTTTGGACCTTGCTGAGCCCCATTATCAAACATAGGTCTTTAATTTTCCATGTGCAAATCTAAGAATAAATATGCAGGCTCTTACTAAGCCTCTTTTCCTTTGAAATTAGTTTTGGGCCCTTGGCCCTTTTCACCGACCAACTCCTCACCTGACTGAGGGTTGTGATCAAGCGCTAACCAATAGGAATTGATTCATAATTTTTTGACACTTCTGTCTCTGGGGTTTTCAAAATTCGATGATCTCTACCTTTCTTACCCCTCAACTCCTTCGAATGCAAAAAAATTGTGAACTATCAAAACAATAGGCAACAAGGTCAACGATCCTCAACAGGCACTGAGATTGATAGCTTAAACTTTCCATGGGGATTAGACTTTGACAATTTCTAACTAAATATAACACACACAACACTCGCAAAGTGTCGATCGTCGAAAAGGGAATATCTGACGACTCCTATTCCACCACTATATCGACATTTCTATGCCTCTTTAGCACTCTGGTATTTGATGATTTTTCCACAACACTTTTCCACAAATCTCATAGATCGTTGAATTGTTGAATACACCCAAGTATTATATCAATGGGTCCCATTCTTCGATAGATGGATGGTTCATATTTATTCTCTTCAGGCTTCGACGATTTTTTACTACATACAACAGACACAACCCCTTGTATCTCTCGATGCAAAAATACCAAAAGACTTATCCTTTCTCCATGTGTCCCCTTCCTCATCAATGACTAGGATTCTTTCGGGACTTCGGTTGTTTTCTTCATGTCTGCATGATGAAACAAATTCACCGAAGTGCCACCATCCCAAACTGTGGGATCTATCACCACATGTCCTCCTCCAATGGATGATTGGGATGGACTCTGTCCTTTGGGCCTCCGCGAGTCCTCACAATGTTTCACTCTGTTTCCTTTGGAGTGTTGGACCTCTAGAATTTTGGATCCATTATCACGTTTCCTTCCTCTGATCAATAGTCCATATCAAATCTAGATTTTAGGACTCTGGAGAGATCAAAATATTCTTCCCTCTATTCTTTTATAGTGTCTATCCTCTGGACATCTAGATATGGCAACGTGTGTCCATGATGATGGATGCCCCTGATGAATTCTAGGGCTCTCGACTTTGAGAGTCTTAGCTGCTCCAACCTGTTGTTCCTCCAAACCCTTGAACCAATGGAGGGTCTAATAACCTACCACATGTCCACTCTGATCAACAATTGGGATGAGTCCCTGACCTTCAGGCCTCCAACAAGTTCTCATCCAAACGCTCCACTTCACAAAACCCTTTGGAGTATTAAACCTCCAGATCTCAGGATTAGATGACACCTGTCCTTCTTCTTTAATTTTTGGTATGTGCTGTGAGACTTCAGAGATTCAGGTCTTCCTGAATTTATACACCCTGTGCATTTTTTCTTCTGGAGCACTGAGACTCCAGACCTTCTCTAATCTACTGATGCACATCCCTCTCAAATGGATGGTTGATATGGATTCCAGATATTCGTGTCTTTGGGATTTTTCAACCCTCTTGCATCTAAGTATGGAAAAACTCTAGACTTTCGAAGTCTGAAGGACCCTCTTGGTTAAACATAATGCAAGTCACCTGGATCCGATGAATGTCGATCCACTCGCTCAGATCCTATGGTTGGGATGTTTCCTCTTCTTGTGTACTCCTCCTCAAGTCTAGAGTCAGATCTGATGGTCCAAATCACTCCCGACAATAGATCTGACGACTATTGTAGCTTCTCCTCCTCTGCACAACACACTTCCCTTTTAAAGAAGGATTTCTCAAAAAAATTCAAAGGCTTGGCCTTTGATCTTCTCTTTGGAAATCCTGACTCCTCAACCCGTGTTGTACCTATTGATCTTTCAAACTCTTCTGAGGTTTTTGAAGGGACTTGACTCTCTGCTCTTTCACCAAATGTTTCTTCCCTACTCACAGATCAACATTATTTCTCCTTGTTATCACTAACATTTCGTCCACAACATTGCATGCAAATGGTTACATAAATACAAGATCTCCAAACACCTATTAGTTCACCTGCAACACCAAAAATGCATTTACAAGAGGCAAAAACTATACAACTGGACAAAAATTGACATGCATCGAATCACTAAAGGAAGTGCACGCATAGTGTGCAGGTCAAAGAATCCCATAGAGTGCACAATGCACCATATGTGCGACTGTGTATGAGAAAAGTCGTGCACTCTTGTGAATGGCACATTTATGGTTCTTGTCGGCCCCTCACCTAGTTATGGACCATATCCCAACTTGATTTGACCCTCGAATATAAGATGAATCTGAATGGGGGGCTGGTCAAAGACCTAAGGGTGCCTGTTGGCACAAGGGAAGACCCAGGGTTCAATGCTACAACAACACACCAAAAAATCCCTAACTACCGGCCCTTTTAGCAATGCCTGCGAGGTAGATGAAGTCTCACCCGAGGTAGAGGTAGGGGTGGTTGTAGGACTCAGATGTCTGCAACCTTAGCTGGGACACAGATCTGTGATTGTAACACCTTAACAGAGCACTTATCAATTACAATTCATAAATATTCAGTCTTATCTTACAATGCAACTAAACCCTAATAATAGATCAACACAGTATTCACACAGATTCAATAGATTCAAGCACTAAGCATACCAACATAGATCAGATCTATCATTCAATCACATTATTCAAAACTAATCTATCATATTAGATTCATATATCATCTAACATCGCACTAAGCATTGAATCACAAAGCAATACAGATGACTTGCACTTAGCTTTGCAAGTCTCAACATACAAAACACACCAAACCTCTTACAATCATTTGCACTTAGCACAAATTTCCTCTTCTTACATCACCTAGCTACTTATTTATACATTACAAAATAGGCCTAATCATGGGTAAACCCATGGACCGACATCCCCATACCCATTACATAAGCCCAAAATCCAAAAAGGCCCTAAAAAGGGGCCGAGATCTTGCGATATCCATTTCAATTTTCACTCTGCCTTCAATATCCTGTCAAAGTCCCAAAATGGTTAAAAATGAACAAGGATCCTAAAAAATTGGTCGAGGGACAACAGTGCCCTAAAGGGCCCCTTGTCCACACTAAGAACTAGTTGGATATTTACTCAAAAACATGCTATAAATGGAGGCCATGAGCACACTAAGAATTTAAGAATCTCATAGTATTGTTATGATGCCCCAATCCTCCTTCAAGGATCCTCTTTTCTTCTTGGATCATTCTAGAAACATTCCAATAGGCCATTCCACTCACCTTTTGAGGGAATAGGCTTGAATTTCTTCACCGTTTTCTTTCTAGTTTATCATTGTAAGAAGAGCTCTCAAATAGGGGACTCAAGAGCCCTCCCAAGGGGGAAGAGGGGAACCATAAGTCCTCCTTTCTCTACGATGTTTTTCCAACTAATATAGTTATCCATTGGTGGCATAATCTTGGTCATTTCGTTTATTGATTTTTGTTCAAAGTTTCTTATGCATTGTAGTTTTATTTCCTTAGTTGTTTTTAGTTTATTTCCTTGTTTATTTTAGGTTCTTGGATTATCTAACTCATGCAATAAACTCTGTCTTGTCTAGCAGGCCCAACTAGAATTGTAAGCACCCTTTTTTTTCTCACCCAAGTGATGAAGCAGACACAATATATTGGCGAGCATATTGGGGATAAGGTATCAATTTCCTCCCTATTTGGGTTGTTTAAGCACTTCTTTTTGACCCATTTGCCTTGCAGGAACTATAAACGGACTATCCTTACCTATCAAGAGCTAAGTTTGGAACTGGAGTAGGATAATTCCACTTAAAATCCCCCCCCCCCACCCCAATGCATATTAGAATGTGCGTGAGTGTTTCAGCCCACAGACGCGCATTCTGAGCATTGTGCGCCAACAAAACTTCATTTCTCTGTGCACTATGCGCCAAAAGGTCCTTGGTTCTTTGTGCATTGTGTGCCCACCATGCCTCTGTCTGAACTGTAACCCACACATCTATCCATAATTTCAAAATTGTAAGAGTTCTTGTGATGATTTGAAGGCCCCTAACCTTCAAAATCTTGCTTTTTTGCAAATTGTAAATGCACTACACTTAGATTCATTTCCCACATGAAAGTTTAGTCAAAACATAGACACTTAGGGGTTTAAAAAGAACCACATTTCTCCTATTTTTCTTTAGTTTCCACATGGATGGCTTGTTTTGATTGTAAAATTTAAGTTTAGATTCTTTGCTATCACATATAAAAACACTTTCATTGGGACCAGAAATCAAACTTTAATCATTGAGTATGCTCTTCTCTCGCACCATAGGGCGATATTGAGAATCAAAAGGTGATTAAGGGGACATTTCATCTCCCTTAACAAAATCTTTAAGATATGACAAAGCCCCCCTAGGGCTCCTCTTAGTTTATTTTAAAACATCTTAAATTTGTAAGGGCCCATACATGCCCACATGTTGCAAAATTAGGATAGTTTTTGAAATTAATTTCTTAGTTTACATCACTAGGAGAGTTTAAAGATCAAAGTAATGGGCCTATACATGCCCACATGCTTGCAATCTAGGATAGTTTTTCAAATCTTTCTTAGAGTTAACCACATTTGGGAGTTTAGAGGATTAGTAAGGACCGATATTTCCACATGCTAGTTCTTTAGGGATTTTAAATTCCACAAGGTTTTACCAATGGCATCTAGCAAGGTAGGTAATCAAGATTTGTAATGACCACACGAAGTCCACATGTTGCAAATTTACACCTAACTTATTAAAATTTGGCACATTTTATCACTTGCTCACACACAAAGTCACTCCTTAATCACATAATTTCATCTTGAATTGTGGAGGTTGAAGTAGGTTTTCTACAAAGGAATTCTGAAATGTCCCACTACTTCTTGAAGAAATAATCCACACCCACTTAACTCAAACGAGATTGGTTCACACCCCCAATCTCTCAACCAACCACATCTATTTTTTTTCAAAAAACTCACTAATTTTTCCTCCACAGGAGCTGCCAAAAGATTTTTTTTAGTCTAGGTAGGATCTTAGGGGTAGGCATCCAAATAACCCCCCGTTATCTAGTTCTCACGTCTTTAAAAATTAGAAGTTGACAAATAGGGAAATTTTAAATCCTCTAATTCAAGTGTTCCGAACACCATAAGGCAGGGAGATACCTGTGAAGGGTTGAAGGATGAGGTCTAATTGTTCTGTACATCCCCCCTTGAGTCACCCAACTCTTGGAAGGGATCCATCCCGTGACCCATTTATGAGGCCTAAAATCTAAATGTCGCACTTTAACCGAGGTACCTAGTGGCCAAATTTAGGACATCTACCCAGGTGGCAATTGTGGGTTGCGATTGGACCTTGATCAAATTTTGTATGTCTATTGGGAAATATCATCATCTCTTTCGAGATATGCACCCTCTACCCCTCATTATAACTGATTGTTTCATCCTTCACTAGTTCCTCTTCTGGTGGCTTCAGAACCCACTATTGAGTGCTATTGGAAGGTCTAGTGCTATTTGAGAGGAAGGATGTTACATCTTTTTAGGACATGAGCATTTGTTTTTATTTTTCTCCCATGTGGAAAAAATCCATCTACCCACATGTATGCTTATTTATGTATGATGATCATTTGATTACGTGTGATTGTGAGATATATTGTGAAGGTCCAAATTATACAAGTCGCTTGTTCATTTATTACTCTCATCACCATTTTCACACATTCACTTTTCTAGTTAGACATCATAGGGGACCCACATAATCCTCGTTGTTCTAGATGCTTGCAAAATATCCCTCCTATCCTAGGAGGAGTTCCTAGTCTTGTTCACCGACTCAACCATATCACACCCCTATGAGTGCCACTATTTTGGGATCAACTTTGCTTGGTTCCACCTTACTTGGGTCCAATTCCCAAGGCAATCCATCCACTAGCTCTCCTTCACAAGGAGGAAGGGGGAAAACTTATTCTCAAAGGAGAAGTACCACCCCACCAAACCCCCCTCAAGGGTCAGGTTCACTACCTTCTCACACCATGGCTGGAACTAATCCTCCATCGCCACCCCCATGCCATATTTGGCATCCATCAAGATTCTTGATTTGATTAAACTCATGAATGATCCTATATTGCATGATCCCACATGGCCCAATATGCCTACCAAACTACCTTTAAACATTCCCAAGTTTGAAGGAAAATCAGGGTAAGATCCTGCCAACCATGTCATGATATTCTACTTATATTGCTCTTCAAACAACATCATGGAAAACTCTGTCCGCTTAAGTTTATTTCAACACGCACTCACAGGTCCATCAGCCAAATGGTATGTGGACGAAAAATTAGGGTCCCACGCGACTTTTGAATCCTTATCCAAAGAATTTTTGGCCTTCCTCAAAACTAGAACTACTCTCTGAGTGAAGGAAAACCTCGACTACACAAATTTCTGACCACATTCACGAATGGCATCGACGACGTAGTTTATGCAAAGCAGAAACCACCAAAGAACAACATCTCGATTGGTTTCTCAAATCACTCATCTCTATCCTTGCCAAAGATGTGGCATCCACCTTCCCCCAAACTGAAGAGGAAGCCATCAACAAGGCTCAACAGTACGACCTCATTTATGCTTAGTCAGGTTACTTATACATGATAATACTTGATGCACCAAGACCCGTACCATTCAACCAGGACAAACCTGGGATGTCTCATGTGGTAGATGGATTAATCGGTACCACAAAACACCACAATCCGTACATCCAACCACCACCTATGTACGGTACACCCCAATATCCATCGATGTATGGAGGGCCATATTATTACCCTCCTCCCCTTTATCAACAACCATACCCTATTTTCCTTCCTCCACCCATGAGTGGATCTGTTGGTCCTTGACCAAGTTTTGAGGAACACTTGGTCATATTTGACCATTTTTGGACTTCGACAACTTGTCAAAGATGGAGTGCAACGTGAAGAGGAGATCGTGGAAGCTAAACCACTTTCTTGGGTCCTTTTTGGGTTTTGGGGGATAATGTAATGGGTATGGGATGTTGGCCCATGGGTTTACCCATTTTTAGGCCTATTTTGTAAAGTATAAATAAGTATCTAGGAAATGTAAGAGAGGAGAAGATAAGCTAAGTGATAGTAAAGTCTTTGTGTATACTATGTGACTGACTTGTAGAGATGAGTGCAAGTGTTGTAAGTGATGAGTGCACAGATTGTAAGAAGTATCTATGCTAGATCTACTCAGGGAAGGAGGATCTGATGAGGTGTGAGCAAATCTCCTATCCTATGTAGAGTACAAGTTTGAGCTCTGTGCTGTAACCCGATTGACCAAAGCTAATAAAGAAGAAGAAGACTCTGTGGATGTAGCTCCAGGGTGGGGGTGAACCATGGTAACTCTGTGTGTTGTGCTCGGTGCTTCGACCTAATGTGTTAGTTTCTTTCCATGTGTTGTGCTTGATATGATTATGCTATGTTCTTTGCTATGACATACTTAGATAGATCCACTTTGCTTTGTGCTTCTTATATGTGTGGGTATAGATTTGACATATATGAAAGTGTTGAGTGCTAGACCTATTTTGTTGTTTCTAAGTGCTAACTTAACCTAGATATAAGTGAATGTTGCAGTGCTCTGTGACATCTGCAGAGTGCCATGAGGGTTAAATAATGATGAATGATCTATGCTAAATTGTTTTCTAAGAGTTAGAATCACAGATCTGTGTCCCAGCTAAGGTTGCAGATACCTGAGTCTTTCAACCACCCCTACCTCTACCTTGGGTGAGACTTCATTTGCTTCACAGGTGTTGCCGAAAGGGACAATAGTTAGGGTTTTGTTGGTGCACTGTTGAAGCTTTGAACCCTGGGTCTACCCCTGTGCCAACAAATGGTTCCATTGTCGGGATGGAAACTGTGATTGCTGGGAACTGAGGAAGAAGAAACTTTGTGCAAAAGAAAGCTCTGTGTGTAGATCTGTTTCCCTAGTGAGCATATTTTTACTCGACTTGTGAAGCTTTGTGCTAGGAATAAGGTCATATCTGAACAAAGGAAGATCATACTCGAAGAAAAGGAGTGATATCTGAACGCTCTATTCTCTAAGAAAAGTAAAAGTGGAAATTTTTGAAAGAAAGAGGTCAGATCTGTAGAAAAGAGGTAAGATCTGTAAGATTTGTTCTCTAATAAAGGTAAGAATAGTCAAAATTTCTTATATCTAGAAGCTTTGTGCTCTATAAAAGTAAGATAAGTGATTTTTTTTGTTTATAGAGCATGTATCTAGGTATTTTTAATAGATTATGTCCTAGATTAAAACTAGGGCATTAATAGATGAAAGAAATTTTGATATGAATAGATCTGATAAGTATAATGATAGATATGTTATACCTATGCATAGAAATAATGTCTGGACTAACAAATGGATGTAGGATCCTAGAAAGAAATTTTTGCAGGCTAGCCATTATGATCCTAGTGTGCATTACAAGAAGAGTTGGGATCATTGAAGAGAAAGATAGGATTAACTCTTTGTTATAGTTGTAGAAGACAAGGACATCTTGCTAAGGAATGCCCTGGGAGAAAACCTAGTTGCCTTTGTTGTAAGGCTATGGACCATGAAGTACTGGATTGCCCTAGAATGATTGCTAGACTTGAAAATCTGAATATGGAGCAAGCAAACCCTAAAGGAGACAAAGAAACTAAGATTATAGAAGAAACCCAACAAGAATCATATATTATGTTACTGAAAATGAAAGAAACCCTAAATGAATATAAAGATTCCAGTTTGTTAGAGATCTTCAAAGAAAAGGAGAAAATTGAAGTAAGAATAGGACACTTCGACATCGACTGTGCTCTAGATGAGGGAACACAGATGAACATTATGAAAAAAAGTACTTGGGAAACCCTGAGAAGGCCTTCTATGGTTCCTTCACTAGGAAGAATAGGGTTGTTTAAAGGAAAAATGGTAACCCCATGTGGCAGAATTACCCAGATAGCTATGAGTACCCATGGAGCTTCCACAAAGGAAGAGCTCGAAGTCATTAGACTTATTGAGGACCATGCCCCATTTCCATCTTTGTTAGGCAAGATCTAGATTGAAAAAGACCAGATCTAGAGAAAAGAAGAAAAGGAAGCCCTAGAATAGAAGAAGCAAGAACTCATGGAATTTATGACTAGAAGGATTGCCTACTTGATGGAGGAACAAGAGAACAGATCTTAGCTATTGAACTCCAGGTACCTGGATGTTGAAGCTATAAGAGTGTTAGAGGAATTGTAGAATACCGAAATACCTAATCCATATGAGGAAGGAGTACTACCCTTGGATCTGAAGAAAAGTACTTAGCTGCACGAAGTGCCTATGTCGAGAGAAGATAAGACTCATAATGGAAAAAGGATGACCGAGACGAATATCACTGGGAAGAAGGCTAGGAAGCTAAGTAAGAAGAGATCCAAGATCGAAAAGTTATAGAGGGTTCCGGAGGAAACTTCACAGAAGGAAAATCCACAAGAATTGAACTCAGCCAGGATATCAGAACAACAACATATTCCACTTCGCCTAGGTGAAGTAATATAGCCTTTGGAAGCAAAAATAACCATTCAAATGCCACTTCGAATGGGTTGGAAATCACTTATGGCTTGCCACTAGACCGTTAGACCATGCCAAACATAAGTTAATGCAACCTCATACCCATTGCAAATAGACCGTTGCTAAGTTTCCCTACTTAGTCCATCACACCACGCAGCGAGAATACTTTTTTCTAAGCAAGAATTTGAGCCCAAAAACTGAGATTACTTCACCTTGTGATCATTTCCTTGTTCCCATACCGTTCACGGTAGTCTCTGCATTCATTTCACACCCAAGCTAGTTGACCCAAGCTTGTATGTCGGGCGAGCTCAATGCTGCTGAGAAAGTAGTTGAAGAAGTTTTGATTGACTTAATCACTAAGAGAGTCATGTTGAAGTGAGGATTATGTACAAGAGTCCAAGAATTGTCAACAAGAGGACCCCAGGCCTCCCCTTCCACTACTCGCACTGGTCCATCCTGGCCGACAGATGAGAAACAAACCAAGCACAGGGATGACATCACAAATGCCAAGATTATCCCACGCATTCTACCTACTTAATTACCACCCCTAAGCAGTGCCATCAACTGTGACAGTGTACCTCATGACTTTGAGTACACTTTGATCACCACGTACCTTCCAAAAGGGGTGCGTGCAGTTCGTGCTTGCTAGGATAAGCTCGCAGCACTAAAATTTAGTGATTTTAACCTTGGAGATCATAAGGTTTACAACATGTTAGCCCCGTATAAGTACTTAACTAGGACCAAAGGCAGGAATTCTAAGATTTTCCTATAGTCATGGACCTAGAACCTCACACAGCCGACATTGCTTATTGTAATGAATATCCCGCACTTCGATAGACACCAGGAAGTCAATGCATGTGTCAAGTTACTTTTGTCCTGCTACCATGGAGGATACTTATGGTTGGACCACCGCATCACTATGGATCCAACCTTGATCAATCAGATCACAAGACTTAGTATGCAAGGCCTTGACCCACATGAGTTTTACCCTGGAAAGACCTCAGACCAAGCACTAGCATATAGGATAAAAGACACTTATGGTGATGTCGAGAAAGGCATGTGAGGCTACAAGGTAGCCTCTATCTAGAGTGGCATAGTGTACCTTGCCTGTCAGTTGATCATGGACAATCTAGTTCGCAAGAAAATACCAACACAAGTGACTAGATTCGTAGTCGACCTCGCAGGGAAGTGCGTCGAGGGACTACAAATGAACTGGGCACAATACCTTGTAAACCAACTAGAGCTTGATTACAGAGAAGTGCAATACCAAGGGTACGAGTTCCACTTTAGTTGGTTGCTCATACTAATCACTTTAATCACCTGGGAGCTACCAGAAGGTGCCACTTTTCTGGAGATCGAACCCTTCAAACCACTGGATGTGAAGTTTTGTACGCTGTGGTACTCCAGCGACATGAAAAAGTAGTGGTAGTCCAATGTCATTTTCCACGCTTATTACAACCAATTGAAGAACACAATCCAGTATACACCATGCCTCACCCAAAACACACTTCATAGGTTTATACCTTTGATCAAATTCAATGCAGACCACCACTTCACCTATATCACAGTGTGCACTGATGAGCACAAACAATAGCTCCAATTGTACTACAAGGTGACAGAAGAAGACTTGGAGAATATTACCAAGGAATGGTCAGTGGACCTCCTTGTTGCAGTGGACCCCACATAAATGTTCGACATGGAAATCCTTGAAGCTATGCCGGATACACTTGAACCAAGAAAGAACAAGAAGGATGATGAAGTTAAAGATATCCATAGCACATCCACGAAGACTACTTCGATCTCACCTGCGCAGGGAGGTGATGGTGAAGAACTAGGTGGCACAGAGGTTGAGAAAAACAAAGGCGAGGTTACTCCACCTAGAGAGGAGGAGGATCCCACTAATAAAAGGAAGACTACCCCACCAAATCCCTCATCCCGAAATAAAACTAAGGCCACCCAGACTACATTTAAGACTACCCTCACACCGGACGACTTGGACTTCTTAATCTCTACGCTGAATGATCCTTCACTAGAGATCGAAGGAAAGAAAGAAGCGAAGTAGGAGGAGGTATTAAGTCGAATCAAAGGATAACTTCAAGAAGTGCAGCAGGCACTCTAGTCCAGCTGAGAAATTTCTACTATACCTTTGACAATTGGAACAACATGAAAAGGCAATGAGCCCACCCAATTACACCAGATCACCGAGAAAGTCGAAGCTCACCTTATACAAGCTCAAGAAGACACAACGTAAGCCACCCAAGATTTGACACAAGTACAAAGAGCACTTGTAGAGAAACAGAGTAAGGAAGAACGGGAAAATATTTCCCTGTAAGCGAAGTGGGATGAGGAAAAAGCACAGTTATAGTAGATCAAGGACCAATTTCTAGTAGAGAAACTTGAAGTATAGGAAAGGGTTCACAAAGCACTTCTCTCTGTGATGGTCATAGAATTAAACATTGAAGAATGTGTCCCACAGCAGGTGGCACAACTTGAAGAAGTAATCCAACAACTTCAGCAGTGCATCACAGATCTGGAACTTCATACTGTTCCCAAGACTCCTCAAGAAATAAGGGATCTAAGGGAGGCAACTACCCATAGCGCAGTTAGCCGATTAAAAACCTCTTCCTTGGAATTCAAGCAGATGAGCGCTAGAAGTGCCCATAATTATGAGAACCTCACAAAGAATCCATAGTTGCAGGCATTGGGGGCACAGCTCCAAGAAGGAAAGCAACACACAGACACGCTATAGGTACAACTGAAGGCCTTGACCCCAGTTGAAAGAATGAAGAGGTTTGCAGAGAAATGCACCGCCCAACAATAGGTACACACGTTGCAAATTAAAGTGATGGAAGTCTCCCAATGACTTCAACAAATCCAAGAAAAGGCATGCCAACTGTTCACTGAAGTTGAAATCCAGGTAATAGAGCTTGAACAGGTTGTCATCACCACAGAACAATGCATGGAAGGGATAATAAACGATGCAATGATCCAGGAGTTCACTGAGAAAGAGGTTGTTGCATTGGAATAGTTCAAAGTAGTTTGAGCCAAGCTAGAGGCATTCGATGCAGAATTGATTAGACCAGAGTGACTCAGGATGAGTTACAGGTGAGTGTTGGGGGCTTGTTGGCCCTTGAACAAGTTTTGAGGAACACTTGGTCATATTTGACCATTTTTTGGCTTGGACATCTTGTCAAATATGGAGCACAATTTGAAGTGGAGATCATGGAATCTAGACCCCTTTCTTGGGTCCTTTTTGGGTTTTTGGGGATAATGTAATGGGTATGGGATGTCGGCCCATGGGTTTACCCATGTTTAGGCCTATTTTGTAAAGTATAAATAAGTAGCTAGGCAATGTAAGAGAGGAGAAGATAAGATAAGTTCTAGTAAAGGATTTGTGTATACTATGTGACCGACTTGCAGAGTTGAGTGCAAGTGTTGTAAGTGCTGAGTGCACAGATTGTAAGAAGGCTCTGTGCTAAATCTACTCGTGGAAGGAGGATCTGGCGAGGTGTGCATAGATCTCCTATCCTATGTGAAGTACAAGTTCTAGATCTATGTTGTAACTCGATTGACCAAATATAATAAATAACAAGAAGACTTTTTGGACATAGCCCCAGGGTGGGGGTGAACCACGGTAGCTCTATGTGTTGTTCTTGGTGCTTCGACCTAATGTGTTAGTTTCTTTCCATGTGTTGTGCTTGATATGATTATGCTATGTGATTTTCTATGATATACTTAGATAGATCCACTTTTCTTTATGCTTCTTAGATGTGTGGGTATATATCTGACGTCATATATGAAAGTGATGAGTTCTAGACCTATTTTGTTGTTGCTAAGTGCTAACTTAACCTAGATCTAAGTGAATGTTGTGGTGCTCTGTGCCATATGCAGAGTGCCATCAGGGTTAAATATTGATGAATGATCTATGCTAAAGTGTTTTCTAAGAGTTAGAATCACAGATCTATGTCCCAGCTAAGGTTGCAAACACCCGAGTCTTGCAACCACCCCTGCCTCTACCTCGGGTGGGACTTCATCTACTTTGCAGGTGTTGTCGAAAGGGTCAATAGTTAGGGTTTTGTTGGTGCATTGTTGAAGTATTGAAACCTGGGTCTACCTCTGTGCCAAAAAGACCCTTGCAGAAACCCATGATATGCCCAACCTCTCAACCAAGTTTGTGTACCCCCTTTACCTCAACTTATAACCTGGGCACTAGTGAAAGAGCTATCCCTTCCTATGCACCCTACGGATCATTGCAACAAAACAATCTATATTTTCCATTTCCTGGTCCTCCACAAGGAAAACCACATGCTGACTTTAAATTTGTTCAACCCTCTCCCATCCAACAATTTCAAAATTTTGAACAAATGGATACAAAAAATCTAGCCCATCCATTGAATAATGCCAAAAATAAAGGAAAAAACCCAAACAATAATAAACCAGGATTAGGGGGAAATAACCCCCAACAAAAACAACCTACTGGAGGCAGCTAGAACCAGGGTAATGATAATCCCCAAGGGGAAAATAGAAACCAACACCAAGGGAGGAACAACAACAACCTTTAGACGAACTTCCCTTGTGCTCTTTGTGGTGAGCATGGACATTACACTCACCATTGCCCCCAAATTTATGACTTCAAACAGATGAAAGACTCCATGAATGTGCCACGTCCTCTAGCACCACCTGCCTCTCAACAGACCCCACAACAATATTTGCAACAAACACCCGTGACCGTGTTGCAAAACCCTATTCCACACCAAGGTGTGATGAATACCCAACAGGAGATACATCCTGCCCCACCACAAATGGGACAATATCAAAACCCTGGAAATATGGTGGATCACAATATCCTCCTCACTAGAGAAGAAGAAATTATTCTGCAAATGCACTGTCATCAATACAATGCACCCCCTGAATCTACTCCCACCACTTCAAAATCATCTCTAGCTACAACCAAACAACCCTTGATGATTCCATGCCCTAACACTGAACCCGCCATTCATATCCCTCGCATCCTGTTACGACGCAGTGTCAACAACCCTCAGGCTAGGGTGGCACATAATTATAGTCTGGTCGATGACTTGGCATAGTCCCCTGTAGCCATGTCGGTATTGGAGGTCCTCCAAACATGTCCAAATTAACGAAAATCCTTGCTTTCCGCCTTAGGGGCAGTCAACCCAGGTGATACTAGACTCATCCAATTTGATCTATATTGTGGGGAACCTTGTCTCCCCTCTTTGGTATCTTTCCAAATACCAGTCAAGATTTAGAACATCATGGTCCATTGGTGTATCATTGATGAAGGTACTTCCACTTGCATCATGTCCAAAATTGTATGGTAGAAGCTTGGCTCCCCATAGCTAGTACCATCCGACATTACTTTGAGAGCTTATGATGGTCGACCATCTTCCCCTGAAGGGATCTTTCTAAATTTCCATGTTTAACTCAGGGGCAAGACCATCCTTATCAACATTGAGGTTATCGATGCCCTACTCGATTACAACATCTTATTTTCACGTAGCTACATGTACGCTATGAAGGCAGTAGCCTCTTTTGTGTTTCGAATGATAATGTTTCCCCACAATGGGAAAATCATCATGATCGACCAAGTTTCACAATATGAGCCTAACCACTCCTCCAACATCAATAAAATCCTACCTCTTGTCCGCACTAGTTTCGACGCATATCCACTCATGGATATGGGCCCCATAATTTTCAAGGACCCATCCTTGCTGGGGGCATAACATGGAGCACCGCCACTAAAACAACCCTCATCACAAGTGTGTGTCATATCTTCTAACATAACTAAAACCAATGATACCATTCCTCCAACATAGGCTTCTCCACCCCTCGACATCCCACCAGTTGAAGAAATTCTACCTCAGAAATTACTTGAGAACCCTGTTATCACTGAACTTTCGTTCGCAAATGGTTACAGGAATCCAACACCTCCAAACACCTATTATTTCATTCATAGCCCCAAAAATTCATCTCTAAAGGGAACAAACTATACAACTAGTTAAAAAATTACCATGTGCAGAAGCACTACAGGAAGCACGCACACATGCGTAGGTCAGATCTGTCAGAAACGTGCACATGCACTCGACGCGTGACTGTGTATGCCAAAAGATGCGCACACCTGAGAAAGATGCATTTATGGTTCTTGTCATCCCCTCACCCACTTATGGTTTAGCTCCTAAGTTGATTTGACCCTCAAATCTGAGATGAATCTGAGTGGGGGGTTGGTCAAAGACCTAAGGGTGCCCTAAAGGGCCCCTTGTTCACACTAAAGACCAGTTGGATAATGCCTCAAATATTTGCTATAAAAAGGGGCCATGGGTGCACTATGAATGGAAGAATCTCATTGCATTGTTATGTTGCCTCTATTCTCCTACAAGGAACCTCTTTCCTTCTTGGAGCATACTAGCACCATTTCATTGAGCTATTCACCTCACCTCTTGAGGGAATAAGCTTGGATTTCTTCACCATTTCATTTCTAGTTTTCCATTTGTAAGAAGATATTTTACATAGGGGATTCAAGAGACCTCCCTTGGAGGAAGAGGGGACCCATAAGTCTCCCTTTATCTTTGGTGTTTGCCCACTAATACAATCTATCCATTGGTGGCATGAATATTGGTCAATTGTTTGGCTCATTTTGGTTCTAATTTCCTTATGACTTGTAGTTTCATTTCTTTAGTTGTTATTAGCTTATTTGTTTTTTTATTTCATGTGATTGAGTCATTTGACTCATACAATGACTTCTGTCCTATTCAGCAGACCAAACTGGACTTGCAAGTGTCCCTCTTTTTCTCATTCAAGTGTTGAAAGGGACACAACAGATTGGCAACCATATTGGGGAAAGGTATCATTTTACTCTCTATTTGGGTTGTTTGAGCACTTATTTTTGATCTATTTACCTTGCAGGGATCATAACTGGCCTAGTACTACCTGTAAAAAGCTAAATTTGGAGTTGGAATAAGAGAATTTCATTCAAAATTTTCTTCCTGAACTCGTATCAAAACGTGCACGGGTTTTCCAGCCCATAGGCGTGTATTTCGAGAACGTGCACCAATAGCACTATGTTTCCAAGTGAATTCTACACACAATGTGCCAACAGGTCATCGTTTCTCTGTGCATTGGTGCCACATGCACCTCTATCTACTCTGTGACCCGCGCATATGTCCAGAAATCCAACATTGTAAGGGTTTTTTTGTGATATTTAGAAGGCCCCTAGCCTTCTAAATATTGATTCTATGCACTTTGTAATATGCACCACACTTAGATTCTCTCTCCACATGAAGGGTTAGTCAAAACATAGGCACTTAGGGGATGAAAAACCATATTTGGTTTTTCCTCTTTTTTCTTTGAGTTGCCACATGGATGGCTTGTTTTGATTGTAAAATTTAAGTTGAGATAATTTGCTAGCACATATATAACCACTTGCATTGGGACCAGAAATCAAATTTCAATCATTGAGTATGCTCTTCTCTCACACCATAGAGTGATCTTGAGAATAAAAAAAAACGATTGAGGGAAGATTTCATCTCCCTTAAAAACAAAAAAAATTAGGAAAGGACAAATCCCCCCTAGGGCCCCCTCTTAGTTTCTTTTCAAAACATATTAAATTTGTAAGGGCCCATACATGCTCACATGTTACAAATATTTGAAGCTACTTTCTTAGTTTACATCACTAGGGGAGTTTAAAGATTATTGTAACGGGCCCATACATGCCCACATGCTTTCAATCTAGGATAGTCTTTTGAAGCTTTCTTAGATTAAATCATATTAGGGAGTTTAAAGGATTAATAAGGACCCATATGTCTACATGTTAGTTCTTTAGGGACTTTAAAATTATACAAGGTTGTACCAATGGCATCTAGTAAGATAGGTAATCAAGACTTTTAAAGGACCACATGAAGTCCACATGCTACAAGGTGACACCTAACTTATTAAAAATTTGGCACATTTTATCACTTGATCACATAGAAAGTCACTATTCACTCACATAATTTCATCTCGAATTGTGGAGGTTGAAGTAGGTTTCCTCCTAAGGGATTCTGAAACTTCCCACTATTTCTTGAAGTAATTATACACTCCCACTTAATTCAAACGAGATTGCTTCACAACCCCAATCTCTCAAACAACCACATACAAAATTTTTCTAAAAACTCACTAAGTTTTCCTCCACAGGAGGTGCCAAAAGAATTTTTTTAGTCTAGATAGGATCTCGATGATAGGCATCCAAATAAATCCTCGTTATTTGGTTCTCACATCTTCAAACATTAGAAGTTGACAAATAGGGAACTTTAAATTCCTCCAAGTCAAGTGTTCCTACACCATAAGATAGGGAGATACCTATGAAGGGTAGAAGGTTGAGGTCTGGTTGTTCTGTGTGTCCCCCCTTGAGGCACCCACATCTTGGAAGGGATCCATCCTGTGACCCATTTCTGAGGCCAAAAATATAAATGTCTCACTTTGACCGAGGTACCTAGTGGTGAAATTTTAGGACATCTAACCAGGTGGCAATTGTGGATTGCAATTGCACCTTGATCAGATTTTGTGTGGCTATTGGGAAATATCTCCAACTCTTTCAGGATATGCACCCTCTACCCCTCATTATAATTGATTGTTTCATCCTTCACTAGTTCCTCTTCTGGTGTCTTTAGATCCCACTGTTGAGTGTTGTTGGAAGGTTTAGTTCCATTTGAGGGGAAGGACATTACATCTTTTTAGGACACAAGCATATGTTTTCTTTGTTCTCCCATGCAGATAGAATCCACCTACCCACATGTATGCTTCTTTCCAATTGATTTATGTATGATGCTCTGGTAATTACATGAGATTGTGAGATATATTGTGAAGGTCCAAAATTATACAAAGACTCTTTTTCATTTTATTGCTCTCATCACCATTCTCACATATTCACTTTTCTAGTTGGACATCATAAGGGACCCATAGAATCCTCACCATTCCAAATGCTTGCAGAACCTCCCTCCTCTTCTCGGAGGAGTTCCTAGTCTTGCCAACTCATCGGCTCAACCATCTCACACCCCTATGAGTGCTACTATCTTGGGATAAAAATTTCTTGGTTCCACTTTACTTGGGTCCACTTCCCAAGGTCAACCGTCCACTAGATCTCCTTTACAAGGAAGCGGGGGGAAAAATTCTTCCCAAGGAGGAAGTACCACCCCACCTAACCCCCCCATGGACCAGGTACACAAACCACTCACATCATGACTGGAACTAATCCTCCACCGCCACTCCAGATGACATACTTGGACTCCCTGAACATACCAGATCTAAGTAAGCTCACTAATGATCCTATATTGCACAATCCCACATGGCCTGCAATGCCTACCAAAATACCTTCGGACATTCCCAAGTTTGAAGGAAAGGTGGGAGAATATCCCGCTAATCATATCATGACCTTTCACTTATGGTGCTCTTCAAACAACATCATGGATGACTCCATCCATTTAAGTTTATTTCAACGCACACTCATAGGCCCATCGACCAAGTGGTATGTAGATGAAACATTAGGGTCCCATGTGACTTTTGAATCATTGGCAAAAACATTCTTGACCTTCTTTCAACTAACAATCCACCATGAAAATGGTCTAGAACTGATCTCTAAGTTTAAAAAAACCTCAGCCACACATATCATCGACCACATTCACGAATGGCATCGACGACGTGGGTTGTGCAAAGTAGAAACCACCAAGCAACAATGCCTCGATTGGTTTCTCAGATCACACATCCCTCTCCTTGACAAAGATGTAGCCTCCACCTTCCCCCAAAGTGAAGAGGAAGCCATTAGTAAGGCTCAACAGTATGACCTCATTTATTCACAATCAGGATACTTATATACAATACTAACCGACGCCCCAATACTTATACCATTCGGCCAAGAAAAACCTGGGATGTTTCACTCAATGGATGGATTGATTGGTACCACAACACACCACAATCCATACACCCAACCACCACCTATGTATGAGACACCCTAATATCAGTTGATATATGGAGGACCCCCTTGTTATCCTCCTCCCCCTTATCAAAATCCATACCCTGTTTTCCTCCCTCCACCCTTAAGTGGACCATCACTGACACCCATGATGCGCTCAACTCTTCAACCAAGTTCTGGTACCTCCTCTACCTCAGCTTACACCCCGAGTACTAGTGAAAGTTCTACACCTTCCTATGCACCTTACGGTTCATTACCACAAAATAATTTGTTCTTCCCATTTCTTGGCCCTCCACATCCCATTTATCCTCCATAAGAACAACCACACATTGGGTTTAACTTTGTTCATCCCTCTCCCATTTAACAATTTCAAAATTTTGAACAATTGAATATGGAAAATCCGACCCATCAGTCGAATACTTTCAAAAAGAAAGGAAAAAACCGAAACAATAATAATCCAGGACCAGGGGGAAACAAGCCCCAATAGAACCAACCTGCTGGGGGAAACTTGAATTAGGGGAACCATAACCCCCAAGGGGGAAATAACAACAAACGCCAAGGGAGGAACAACAACAACCTCTGGACAAACTTCCCTTGTGCCCTTTGCGGGGAGCATGGTCATTATACTCACCATTTCCCTCAAATCATCGACTTCAAATGAATGAAATATTCCATGAATACATTACGTTCTCCAGCACTGCCTGCCCCTCAGTAGGCCCCATAACAGTATTTGCAACAACCACCCCCGACGGTGTTGGAAAAACCTATTCCACATCAAGGTGTGATGAATACCCAACATGAAATGCACCCTACCCCACCACAAATGGGACAATATCAAAACCTCAAGAATATGATGGATCACACTATCCTCCTCACTAGCGAAGAAGAAATTCTTTTACAAACGCATAGTCGTCAATACAACACAACCCCTGAATCTACTCCCACCACTTTAGAGGTGGCTCTAGTTATAGCTGGACAACCTTTGATGATTCCACGCCCTAAAATTGAACCACCCATTCGTATTCCTTGCATCCCAATACGACAAAATGTCAACAACCCTTGGGCTAAGGAGGCACACAATTACAGTTTGGTCTATGACTTGGCACAATATCCTACAAGCATGTCAATCTTGGAGGTCTTTCAAACATATCCCACTCAATGGAAATAATTTCCTTTTTCCCTGGGGGAAGTCGACCCTGATGATACTAGACTCTTCACATTTGATTTAGATTGTGGGGAACCCCGTCTCCCCTCTTTGGTAGCTTTCCAGATACCAGTCAAAATTAGGAACATCACAGTTCATCGATGCATCATTGATGAAGGTACATCCACATGTATCATGTCCAAAATAGTATGGAAGAAACTTAGCTCCCCTGAGCTAATACCATCCACCATCACTTTGAGAGATTATGATGGAAGACCATTCTCTCGTGAAGGACTCTTTCAAAATGTCCCCATTGAACTTGGGGGTAAAACCATCCTCATTGACATTTAAGTTATCGATGCCCAACTTGATTAAAATATCTTTTTCGGATGAAACTACATGTATGCTATGAATACAATCACCTCTTATGTGTTTCATACGATGACGTTCCCCCATAATGTGAAGATCATCACCATCGACTAGCTTACACATTACGAGCCTAACCATTCCACCAACATTGACAACATCCCCCCCTCTTGTACATGTTAGCTCGGATGATTTTCTAGTTTTCAACATTGGCCTTGGATTATTCCAAAAACCATTCACGTGGGGCACTTATCAGGGAACACCACCATTCCTAAACCCATGTTTTTCATCATAAGTGTATGTAGTTTCCTCTAAAGGAACAGACATCGGAGACAATACTCCTAACATTGAGTCCCCTCCCCATATCAAAGTTCCACCAGTTGAAGAAATACTACCTCAGGAGTTCCCTGAGAGCGCCACCACACCAATTATCACATATCTCCGCCCCCTCCAGAGGAAAATATTGGTTTGGGAGACAATCCCCCTGACCATTACCCAAATTCCCTTTTTCTACCCCCCACCTAGAGTCGAAGCATTCCAGGTAGCCGCAACGCTTACCCTTATGAACATGGTAGTCACCATCCCTGTATGGTATCTACATCCACCTGAGATGGTTCCTCAACCATCCCTCCCTCCTCAATCAGAGGGAATCTCGATGCAGATCCCAATACTAACTCCGGCCACGCCACCTAAAACCCCTAATTGCTAGCATCACTACTATAGCCGGGGGAAGACGTAAGAAGAAAGAGCCCATCGCTCCAATACCTCCCTGAGTTTAACTCCCTTGTGCCTTATGTGAAAGAAAAGGACACCCCACTCACAAATGTCCTTCTCTTCCCGAGCTACGCAGTTTATCCAGATTTCTCAAGCACCCCTTTTACTTGCCACTCCATGAAGTGCATCCCCTGCTACTACATAGTCATCAACCACACACAAACAAAATATACGAACCAATTTCACCTGTGCCATATGCGCATAATATGGGAATTACACTCATCATTTCCCATATATCCCATATGTCTACCACACATTAGCCACAGAACGCCACACATATATTCCTGAGCTTCCTCTGGCACTCCATACCAATGCTCCTATCAATGTAATTCATTATATTTCTTCCTCAGTCCTTGAGAAAAGGGGAGGTCCATGTCCTCCCACCAAACTATTTCCCGATCACCTATAGTGTCGGTCCAACTGGGATGGCATTATGGGCCCACCGTCCATATCTAAGCCCTTTTTCCCACTTTCATTCTTTGGTATAGGAGCCCATAAGATTCATTTTCCAAACCATTTTCAGCCACTTATAGAGTCATTTTCCTTGGGTGATCATTTTCACTTTTCCTCGATGGAGCATCTTTCCACGACACACTCAAGTACGCCTGCTCATGTTCAAAATTATCAAATAATTGTTATATGTTCTTTATCTTCATATATTTTTCATGTCGGGTATTCAATTTTAATGTTTGTAGGTACTTGGTCATCACAACTCAGTGTAGCCCCTTTAGGTATATGTTCGACACTGGCATGTATTCATTCCCTTTGAATATCAATTGCATCTCCCAGTCACACCCTCCGACATTCTCCTTTAGTATCCCTACATCCAGTTCTGCAGTACTGTCACCTCCACTGCATTTTGGTATTGTCACCTAATAGTACTCTCCCCCACATGAGTTGTCCCATTCATAGTCCCCCTTGGCACTTTGACACTCATGCTTCTTTCACCCCCTAGGGATAAGAGTCCCGATAATATTACACATTTCCAAAAATCAACCACATACTCCTTCTCCTCATTTTGATAGATTTTCCAATGGACTCCTAGGTTATCTCATCAAGGTTCTATTTTGACTGTGCCTTCACAGTATCATTAACCATCTATTTCATCCATAATTAGTTTTCCCATCTGCAAATTGTCCTCCATTCATTTACCTAATACAGAAACCTGTCAATGGCCCCCCCACCCTCCACCAGTTCTCCACACAACTTGTGCCCTCCCAGGCTAAGCCATATTACACTAGGGCACCCATTTCTATATCTGTACACTCATCCCTAATTATTCTTTATTCATTTGGTAATTGTAAAAAGACTTTGTTTCCAACATTTACATAGCTTTTTGTTTTCACCTTTAGCGACCTTCCTTTTCTGACAAACCAACCCATGTTACCCTTGGTTGGGGCATTCACTATATTCTACTCCTGTTGACATCATCCATAAAACCCGAGTATCCCACAGTCCCTATACCCCCGATCTCTAATTTTTTCCACTTTTTCATGCCTCTAGCACAATTTAAAACCACGTCTAGTCATCCACCTGACACTAGATCCAATTTCACAGTTGTTGCCACTCATTCCTCACATATATCCCCAACCAAGGGCAGTCTTGAGTGTCACCACATATTGACTTCATCCATATTCTTCATCAGTTCTTGATCTCATCCAGTGGATTTCATGAAACCCTTTGCTTCTTGGAGTCGCTTCTCCCTTTTTTTCAACAGCAACATAGTTTCCAGAAGGGCGATAATATCTTTACTCTCATTATCTTTACAATGAGGAGTCTCAGATGGAACAAGGAGAACCATTATTGCTCACTGTTTTCTTTGACCCCCATATAATTCGACTTCAACACAATCTCATGTTACAGTGGGTCTTACTTTGTGACTATTGCAATTTTTTTATACTAGCAGAAGACCTCTGAAATTTGTTGGGCCATCAATGCCTACGAGTCATCAAAACTTCTTACATGTGCCATCACCTCTTTTCAGAGTATGTTCAACATTAGAATTTTCATCTACCATTATCAAATCTTCCTAGAGGGCACTGCATTTATCTACATTAGGATATAGCTTCGGTTACTGTCTTACATATTTGAGTTACATGACACGAGCATGGGGCATGCTCGCCTCATTTGTATATAGTTTTTATTTTTTCCCACACCTAGAGAAAGGTTTGGATCCCATAGTTTCCCCTCTCTCTCCACGAGATTGGTCTTGCATTTCATGTCAACATTCTTTATTACAATGGTACTCTCAGTAGAAGAAAAAATTATGTATTTTGGCTATACGTATGCTCCTAGCCTCATACCTCAGGGGGCATCTGTTATCACTAAAATTTTGTCTGCAAATGGTTACAGAAATCCATCACCTCCAAACACCTATTAGTTCATTCATATCCCCAAAACTACATCTCCAAAGGGCACAAACTATACAATTGGTTAAAAAATTAACATGTGCAAAAGAACTACAGGAAGCATGCACACATGCGCAAGTTAGAGCTGTCAGAAAAGCACACATGCATTCAACACGCGAATGTGTACGCAAAAAGAAGCACACACCTACGAACGATGCATTTATGGTTCTTGTCAGCCCCTCACCCACTTCTGGTTCATCTCACAAGTCGATCTGATCCTCAAATCTGAGATGAATCCGAGTGGGGGCTGGTCAAAGACCTAAGGGTGCCCTAAAGGGCCCCTTGTTCACACTAAAGACCGGTTGGATAATGCCTCAAATATTTTCTATAAAAAGAGGCCATGGGTGCACTATTAATGGAATAATCTCATTGTATTGTTATGCTGCCTCTATTCTCCTACACGGAACTCCTTTCCTTCTCGAGGCATACTAGCACCATTTCAATTATCTATTCACCTCACCTCTTGAGGGAATAAGCTTGGATTTCTTCACCATTTCCTTTCTAGTTTTCCATTTGTAAGAAGAAATCTCACATAGGGGATTCAAGAGCCCTCCCTTGGAGGAAGAGGGGACCAATAAGTCTCCCTTTCTCTTTGGTGTTTTCCCACTAATACAATCTATCCATTGGTGGCATGAATATTGGTCAATTGTTTGATTCATTTTGGTTCTAATTTCCTTATGCATTGTAGTTTCATTTCTTTAGTTGTTACTAGCTTAGCTGTTTGTTTATTTCATGTGATTGAGTCATTTGACTCATACACTAACTTTTGTCATGTTCAACATAACCAACTAGATTTGGAAGTGTCCCTATTTTGCTCATTCAAGGAGCGAAAATGATACAACAAACCATACAACACCACTTATCCCCGATTTCACCCTTCCCCAAGGACAAATCCCGGTTTGGGAAACAATCCACCAAGCCATTACTCAGATCCCCTTCTTCTACCCCCCACTAGGAGTACAAGCATTTCAGATATCCGCAATGATTACCCTTCCCAACATGGTGCTCGTCATTCTGGTATGGTATCTACACCCACCCGCAATGATTCCTCAACCATCCCTCTCTCCCCAATTAGAGGGAATCCTGATGCATATCCCATTACTAACTTCAACCACACCAACCTCACCCCCACTTTCCAGCACCACCACTATGGTTGGGTGAAAATAAAATAATAAATATCCCACCACTCCACTTCCTCCCATAATTCAACCTCCTTGCACACTATGTGAAAGAGAGGGACATCCCACTAACATATTTCCTTCTCTTCCTGAATTACGCAATTTTTTCCAACTCACTTGAGTGACCACATCGCTCGTCGCTTCACCAAGCACACCTAGTACTACCACAACATTCCCTACTATAGGAAATAAAGGTCTACGAACCAAATTCATGTGTGCCATCTGTTCAGAGTATGGCCACTATACTCATCATTTCCCACCTCTACCTTAGTTTCTATAGACACTGACGGTGGTACACCAAATATTTCAGCAAGATCCCTCTCCACCATCACCTTCAGGTACCCATGTCACTGACATCCATTATGTCTTGACCTTAGTCACTGAAAAAATGAGATGCCCTTTCTCTCTTTGTGACTCACTTTATCATTTCACATACCAGTGTCCTTTGATTATTGAATACCGACATCGTCAAATGAACCTTATTCAACATCTTCCAACCATATCACCTCTTGTGATACAAGTGAGTCCCCCAATTCCTTCTCTAGATAATTTTCACATCGCCTCCCCTGAACCCAAGTCACTTCCCACCCCTCCATGGTTCATAGATAGACTATCTGAGGATATTCCCCCAAATCCTCCCAATTCTTCGGTTCATTTCCCTCGGGAAATCTTACCCTCTATAAATTCTAACCTTGTACAATATCTACTGCAAACTGATATTCAAAAAATAACAGAAAAGATACAATGGCAAATACAAACATTACACAGAGATTTTTCACCTGGAAACCCAAACCGGGAAAACCAACATATATTATATTCATACACATAGTTTTACATTGTTTACAATACAATATACATATAGGAGCCAACGACATCCAAAACCCTAACCCAATGACCTAGATTAGTCCAAAACCCTAATTCCTTAACCGGAAATAGAAAACCACCGAAAAAAAACCATGTGCCGAAAAACCACCTAATATCATGTGGTCCCGGAAATATGTCGTCCCAGAAATATGTCATCCTGGAAATATGTCGGCTCGACGGAAATATGTTAGCCCGAAAAAAAACAATTTTGGGGGCACTGCCCCCTTGCACCCCCCTCTAACCCCCCTACACGCCCAGCACAAACGCTTAGGCACTACTACTCCTGCAAAGAATATAACACATACCCAACATTCTCCCACTTGTTGTTTTCTTTGCACACAGGGGGTTACAGGGTTACATAGTCAACAATCCAGGGCAACAATGCCCATGGATCCTCTACACCAAGAGAACTTCT
>ML783096.1:526721-541206 GCA_009831015.1 Picea engelmannii
AGTTGTATTACTACCTATGGCCACAACCAGACTATCCCATGAGTCTGGTAAAGAACACAACAAACTGATACATTTATCTTCATCTGAAATTTTAATATCAACAGATACTAACTGACTTACCACAGTATTTAAGGCGTTCAAATTCTCTGCCACCGAGTCGCCATTTCTCATCCTCAAGTTATAAATCTTCTTTCTCAGGAATAGTTTATTTACCAGGGACTTAGACTGATACAACTTCCCCAACTTTTCCCATAAATATTTGGCTATAGCTTCCTCTGACAAATTCAATAATACTGAATCGGAGAGACACAGTCGAATTGTGCTCTTTGCCTTCCGATCCGTCTTTTTCCAGTCATCTGCAGAAGTTCCTATAGGTTCCGTACCTAGATCTACCATGATCCACTGATCTCTATCCACCAAAAGATATTCCATCTTGAGCTTCCACATCTCAAATATTTTCCCATTAAACTTCTCAATCTCCATCTTAGAATTTCTTGCCATTTCTTTTCACCTGAAAAACAGTACCGTAGATCTCCCACTGTAACAAGGCTTATCACAGTCCCGAGAAAAACCCTTGACGACAAAGGCGTCCCCCTGAAGCCAATAAATCTCTGATACCAAATGTAAATTCTAACCTTGTACAATATCTACTACAAACTGATATTTAGAAAAGAACAGAAAAGATACAATGGCAAATACAAACATTACACAGAGATTTTTCACCTGGAAACCCAAACCGGGAAAACCAGCATATATTATATTCATACACATAGTTTTACATTGTTTACAATACAATATACATATAGGAGCCAGCGACATCCAAAACCCTAACCCAATGACCTGGATTAGTCCAAAACCCTAATTCCTTAACTGGAAATAGAAAACCATCGAAAAAAAAACATGTGCTGAAAAACCACCTAATATCATGTGGTCCCGGAAATATGTTGTCCTGGTAATATGTCATCCTGGAAATATATCGGCCCGGAAATATGTCGACTCGATGGAAATATGTAGGCCCGAAAAAAAAAAAATCAGGGGCACTGCCCCCGAACCCCTACATGGGGGGCTCCACCCCCCTGCACCCCCCCTTTAACGCCCCTACACGCCCATTGCAGATGCTCAAACACTACTATTCCTACAAAGAATATAACACATACCCAACACCCCCAACCACAATTTACAACCCATAGTTTCTGGACATTTGGTTTATGTCAAGCACGCCATCGCACCATAGTGGTGATACCCCCTCTACATCTTCACCACTGGAAGATAATCACCTGGTGTCAGTCACCAATTTTACTTCCACGGATCCCCTATATTCTCTCATTTTCCACTGCGATGAAGATATCCTAGAGGAACTCACTACCCCTGATTGCCCATGGAATGCACTCCATCACAGAGCAAACTTTCTCTCACAGGAAGCCTTTGACCCTCCTGGCCATGCCTCCATATGTGCAATCGAAACCAAGGATTTTATTCCATCAGGGCATATAGATCAATTCAACAACCCTATCCCTGCCCCTAATTATTTTTAAGAAGACAACACGGCCAACATTTCCCCCACTGTCAAAATCAACATTTCCATCAAATAAGGAATCATAGAGGAAATCACCATAGGCACTGCATGCTCCCTTGAAGAATTCACATCTTACAAAGATCTCTTTTAGGAATACCGTGATATTTTTGCCTGGTCATATACGAAGATGCCTGACCTCAATCCTTCTATAGTCGAACATCACATCAACACATGGCCATATGTCTCCCCAGTATGTCAAAATCAATGCCCACTGCACCCATCCAAAGTTGCAACTATCAAAGCTGAAATTGACAAGTTACGCGTTGTAGGGTTCATATACCCCATCACATACACATCATGGGTCTCCAACCCCGTCCTTGTTAACAAAAAACAGGGCACTATTCGTGTCTGCACTGAATTTTGTGATCTCAATCATTCTTGTCCCAAAGACAACTTCCCAACCCCTTTCATTGATCAAATTATTGATGACTGTGCCAACCAAGAAGCCTTGCCCTTCATCGATGGGTTCTCTAGCTACAATCAAATCCAAATCCATCCAACAGATTAGTATAAAACCACATTTACCACCCCATGGGGTGATTTTTCTTATCTTGTCATGCCTTTTGGAATCAAGAACGCAGGTGCTACGTTGCAATGGGCCATGATTTATATTTTTTATGATCTTTCTCTCATCATCCTCACTTACTTGGATGACCTCACTGCTTGATCTAAGAGATGAACTCATCACTTAGATGAATTATGAGTTGTCTTTCAACAATGTTTCCAGTACCATATCCGCTTGAACCCCCTCAAGTGTGTATTTTTTGTCACCATCAGATGCCTCCTTGCATTCATCATCTCCCAACACAACATCATAGTGGACCCCCTCAAGGTCCAAGCTATCACAAAAATTCCACCACGTAGGAATTTGCACCAACTGCAGAGCCTACATGGCAAAACAAATTTTTTACGATGCTTTGTCCTAGATTACGTCACCTGCGCGCATGGTTTCCTTCACTTACCATGTCATGATATCCCATTCCGATGGGATGAACATGTCCAAGCCACTTTTGACGATTTAAAAGCAACGTTATCCAATGCCCCTTTGATTAGTTCTCCTGACTATGATCGTGATTACATCCTCCACTTGTTGGCCTCAACTAGCTCAGTAGAAGGAGTTCTCATCCAATTAGGGGATGATGGTCATAATCATGTTATTTACTACATCAGTAAAAATCTTTTAGGTCCGCCCCTAAAATAAAATCATGAAGAGAAACTCACCCTCACAGTCCAAAAACTGTGTCATTACATCTTGCTTCGTACTACCAAATTCATGGCAGATTCCAACCCCAGGTAGTACTTTCTTAGTCGACAACAGATTAATGGCAAATTTTCTCGATGGATTGTCATCCTTCAGTAATATGACCTAGAGTTTTCAACTCCCAAAATCAAGAAAGCACTTGTTCTCACCAAACTCATTACAACATTTCCCTTAGACGCTAAAAGTTCACCCATCAACATAGATTTTCTTGACAAACACCTCTTCTACATCCCCTTATATGACCCTTTGTATGACAACCTTCTCGTCTACCTTCAGACAAAGAAGTTTGGGTCTCATATCTATCGAGATGATCGTCGATTCCTTCGCCATCAGGCCCCTTGGTACCTCCTCATCAGTGACGTTTTTTATCAATGTGGGGTCAACACCGTACTCCACCAATGTTTTACCATTGACGACACAGATAGAGTGTTGAAAGATTTCCATAGCGGTGCTTGCGGTGGCCACCTATTAGGTATGTCCACTGCCCAAAAAATCATTCAAGATGGATACTTCTAGCCCACACTATTTCATGACTGCATCCATGTTTTCAAGCGATGCGACAAATGCCAGCTTTATTCAAAAAAAACATGAGCACCACCCACTCTTCTACATCTAATCATCACCGTTGGCCCCTTCTGCAAATGGGGCATATATTTCATGACTTGCACTCCTCCATATAGCAATGTACACAAGTATATCTTCGTGGTAGTGGATTACTTTACCAAATGGGCTGAAGCCATGCCTACCTTCAACAATACCATTGACACAACAATACATTTTGTCTTCAACCATGTCATTACCCATTTCGAAGTCCCACTACAGTTAGTCTCCAATCACGGTAATCACTTTGAGAATGAGATCATCATCAAAATCTCCTCAAGTTTAGGATTATCCCATGACTTTTCCTCCCCATACTACCCTTAGTCCAACAGACAGGTCGAGGTTGTTAACAAATTCCTCAAAACCATGTTGCAACGCACAGTTAAAAAACATAAGACCAACTGGCATCATATGTATTTTCTAGAATTATGGGCTTATCGCATGGTAGTCAAAACTACCATTGGTTTTACACCATTTCATATTGTCCATGTGATCAAAGCCACCCTCCCCATCGAGTGACAAATTCCCATGTTGCGCACTGCCATCGAGCTATTACTTGACACTGCTCCAATGGAGAAATGATTGTTGAACTTAGATTTGTTGAATGAAGATTGTCGGTCTTCTTTATAGAACAATGAGGCAGCTTAAAAATAGTCCAAATCCATCTTTGACTGCCATGTCAACCTTCGCTCCTTTAACGAAGGAGATCTCGTCCTATCCTATGATATCACTCACGATACTCTCAGCCATGGGAAATTCGAGTCATTGTGGCATGAACCCTACATCATCCAACACTCCCTCACTAAAGGTGCATACATCCTAGCCTCTCTCGAAGGATATCCTCTCAAAGAACCCGTCAACGGGTTGTACTTAAAGAAGTTTTATGCCTGAGCATAGTCATTGTACACTAGGATTTTTATTCATACACATTTGTAGAATTTTTATTCTTCTTCTTTTGTTCTCCTTCACTCCTCTTGTCTGATATACTATCCTTGTTATTGGTAGATGCATCCTCCATCAACCTACCACATCAGTTACACTGATGGAGCTAGCCACTGGACACAGAATCTTGCTTCGACCACTTGGGCCCTCTATACTGCCTCACATGAACTGATCCACTCTAGTGGCATATGTTTGGGCTTGACAACCAACAACCAAGAATAATACATAGTCATTATTGGTCTCCTTGCCGAGGCTAGTCACCGCCACATTTGTCACCTTAGCATCTTCTTATATTCCCATCTTGTCGTCCTACAACTCAACAATGTATACTGTGTCTATGATCCTTTACTCTTTCGCAAATACCTGCAAGTTAGACTCTTATCTCGACAGTTTTATTCAATTACATTTACACATGTTCCACGAAAATTTAATAAAATAGTAGATAAAATGGATAACCTAGTGTTAGATTGACATTTATCACATCAAGACATTATCACATATACATAAATCATTGAACATCGGTCACAACATATATATTAGACATCATAAAACATAAAAAAATATCATCACATGTAGACATCACAAAGATCCCCAAAATGTATATCCATATATATATATATATATATATATATATATATATATATATATATCAATGTTTCATAAATGTTTACAAAAAGTACAACATGTACATCGCCTGTAAGCAAGTGAGCCCCCCCCCCCACCCCTATAGGTACAAAATGGGTACCCCCTACCTCATACAAAATGGGTGTCAAACCACCCTGTACAAAATGGGCTTGTGGGCCCATATAAAGACAAAAAGATACAATCAACACTCATGGTGCACCAAGATCTCTACCACCCTGTCCTCTATTAGTAGGAGGTTCCCCATCAGTTGGGGGTCCTCCAAGTCCAGGGGGCAGTCAACCAGTCGTCGATGCCCCCGCTACAGCTGCCTAGTGGATCACGGTCTGCCACTCTGCCAAAATTCCCACACACTACTACAGGACTCTCTCATCCTGAATGTGGGACCACATGACCTCTAGCACACCCTACAATAACACCTCCAACCGACGTCAGAAATCATCCATCCCCCCATGATCCTCTGCCCACGGTGCATGTGATGGCCTTGCACTTGGGTCATTGAACCTACGCCTCTGGTCGACCCTCGCCTCATCTGTTGTCCACACACCAGCCTCATCCCTCTGACGTCGCTCTCCCACCTGTGGTGGTCTCATGGGGCCCTGGCGCGCCGACTCCCCAACCATCTCCACCTCTCAGCCTCGCAACCCCACATCTATAAACACAAAAACAAAGATATAGTCAGAATCCATATACATATAAACATATGCTACACTATCAAAATCACAAATCATAAATACACAAACATACCTCTATGGTCCCACACCTCTCCTGGAGGAAAATCATGTCCGGATCGTGTCAGAAATCCATCCCACCATATGGTAATTGCAATATAATATGTGGCATGTGGTACCACACATGTGCCAATGTGGCCGTAAAATAATGGCCACCCTCTCCCCCTCCATTCTGTACCAAATGTTGAGCCCATCACATCAATCATGACTCCTGCGGCACTATGGGTGACAATAAAACCCTAGGGCGCAACATGGGAACCCTCTCTAAGAACCATGCTACCAGGATAGATCCAAAGGCACACTCATCGGAGTCAGCAGTCCGATGTCGATGAATTTTCCCCATCATCTTGGCATGCAACATCAAGTCCCAGGCGAAAAAATCCCCATCAAGGACCCTCACCATAATCCTCATCTGACCTCCATATATCCGCTGAGTCGCTAAGGATCCATAGATCCTCACCATCATAGTCACGACGCACTGGTGTAAGAGCTCGTCCATTGCCTCAATCCAGACGACCAAACTTGACATTGGGTTCGACCTCGTACAATAGCGTCAGGATACATCTATCATTTACACGTCCCCCAGCAGATGGGGGTCAACAAGAATGGCCATTCCCTAAAAAGGGATCCCTGTCAAGAAGTAAACATCCTTAACAAATGAGAATGTCAGTTGTTGTCCCCTCACCATGAAGCACTGCAGATCAGTACTCCACATAGATATAAAAAACTGGAGCAGGTACTCCTGCAACCATATCAATGGGAAATCGAATAACTTGAGAAACCCATAGGCTTCCAAGTTCCTCCGAGCACCCGAATCCTCTCTCACTACCTCTCAAAGGTGCTCTCAGTCTCGCTCCCTCCAGTGGACTAGCATGATAAAATGATCACTTTCATTTACAAAGAAAACACTTGGTCATCAATCATCATTTATAAAAAATATTCAAAAAATTCAAGTTTTCAAAAAACCCCTTAGCTTCGCCTCAAGTGCGTGACTTTCATTCCCACAGACACACACATGTGCACACCTATTCTTCACATAGATGCACATCAATGTGTAGTTGTAGGATAAACAGATTTGCATCAATGCTTAACTGTGACACCCACATGTGCGCACTCATGCGCACATGTTCTCTACACAGTTGCACACTCATGCACAGTTGTCTGAGAAACAATAGTGCACAGTGCACAGTTGTAATTCACACAGGCACACATCGCATGCACACCTATTTTTCCCACCTACACACCCCCATGCACAACTGTATTTAGCACAACCTCACATCATATGCATGAGATGGAATTATACCTATGCATCTTAGCATGGGTGTTCGCACCCAATTTGTCGCCTGGTGAGCAAATCGAGGGTGCTTACATGCCTTGTTGGGTCTTGCATGGCACGAAAGCTGTGGAGGAAAGGGTTAGAGGAAACAAAACAAACTAAAAGCAAGAATTAAACAAAAACAAACTAAACTGTGAACATACGGATAAAGAAACAATAAACCCAAAAAGACACCGATATCACCAATGGTTTGAGCTAGTCTATTGATGAAATCAGAGCAGGATGGAGGAAGAGAACTGTGGTTCCTTCTTCCCCCAAAGGAAGGCTCTTGAGGCCCTCACAAACTTTCTTTCCTTACAATGCGAAGAAATGACGCTGATAGTGAAAGAACTCCCGACTGGTGAATGGCCCTATGAGATGCTGCCAATGTGCTATCGTCAAAGAATGAGCCCTTGACAATCTTAGCAGCATAACAATACTTGGAATTCCTTGCGAAAACAATGTACCTTCATGGATTTTTATAGCAGATCCTTGGGCGATTATGTAACCTCTTCAAAGTGTGAACAGGGGCCCTTTAGGGCTTCCTTAGGTCACTAACCCGCCTACCCTGTGGATTCGGCTCGGATTTGGGAGTCAAATCAGATTGGGAGCTGGTCCGTAGGTGGTTGAGAGGCTGGCCAATTCATAAATGCACCGTTTTAGCAGGTGTGCGGGTTTTGTCGTCGAAAGCTACATGTCGTGCGCGCATGCGCGCAGAGTACGTTCTTGTCCTGCGCATGTGCGCGCGCACCAAAATACTGTGAAGCGCCCTTCAATTTTTGTTACTTTGTATAGTTTTTGACCCTTCTGGAATGATGTGAAATTAATTCAGTGCCATGAATGACTTCATTCCTGTTTTGATGATGCAGAGTTCTTGTCTTCATGTGCAGATGAAATTTCAGTGATAACAGATGCCCCCTGATGGGTGAGGTTAGGAGCATACGTATAGCCGAAATCCATCAATGTTTCTTCTACTGAGAATGTTGTTTGTAAGGGAAAGCAATAGTGGGACCGTTCGGAGCGATCCGTTGGAGAAAAAAGGAACTGGTATCTTGACCTTTTGAGAGACGTGCAGAAAAAATATACAACTGTGTAAAATCGAGGCGGGCATGCCCCATGCTCGTTTTATGTAACTCTGAAAAAAGATGATGAAAGTGTTGGTGTAGACAAATGTAGCGCCCTCGGGGGCGGTAATGATAAAGGCAGAAGACAATTTTGCAAAGGAACATACTCTGACTAATACACAATGATCGCGGTAATAAGCTGCGACGATGATGTGGGCATTGATGGCCCTACCAAGTTCAGAGGTCTTCGACAAATGACAAAAATAACTGCAATAGTCGCAAAGTAAGACCCACCGTAACATGAGAGAGTGTTGGTGTCGAATGTTATGGGGGCCAACGACAGCAGGGAGCAGTGGTGTTTCACCTTGTGCCGTCCGAGATCTCTCATTAAAATAGAGAATGAGAATCAAGATACTGTCGCCCTTCTGGAAAAGTGTGCTGACGTCGACAAAAGGGGGACGCGACTCCTAGAAGCAAAGGGCTCCGTGGAATCTACTGAGGTGAGGAAGTGGCAGAGGTACATGGACGAAGTCAAAGAGTGGGATGACTCAATACTGCCCTTGGCTGGAGTATGTATGAGAGAAACAGTGGTCGCAACCATAGAACAAGGTCGAGTGTCAGGGGGACGACAAGACCGGTGCTAAGTTGTGCTAGAGGCGGGACAAGGTGAATAAATTCAGAGGGTAGAGGTAACTGACCTGTGGAGTACTTTGAAGGTATGGACGATGTTGGCAAGGGTAAATGATAAATAATTCTCCAACCAACGGTGACATGGGTTGTGTGTGGCCAAAAGAAAGCAAGTCTCCAACGGTGACGACAATGAATGTAATGACTGGAAATAAAGGTGTTTGTACAATAAATAATAAATAATTTTGGGGAAAAAAGTACAAATACAGAAATGGGTGCCCCGATGTGAAATGCGTGCCCCAGGGAGGGCAGAATTGTCTTGGGAAACTGATGAAGGGTGGGGGCCCCATTGGTGAGTTTCTGTATGAGGTAGGTGAAATGAGGGAAGGTTCGCAGATGGGCAAACTGAGTGTGGATGAAATGGAGGGCTCATGATCCTGCGGAGGTGCAGGTAAAAAATAGAACCATAAAGAGATAATTCGGGAGTCCATGTGGGAAAGATAGAAAAATGAAGAGAAAGAGTATGTGGCTAATTCACGACATGATGAAAGACTATCGGGACTCCCATCCCTAAAGGGTAATGAAAAACAGCATGAGTGTCAAAAGTGCCAAAGGGTGCTATGAATGGGACAACTCATGTGGGAGAGAATGCTACCGGGTTACAGTACCGAAGATGCGAATGGAGGTGTGGGTACTGCAGAGCCGGGAATGAGGATCCTAAAGGCCAATATCAGAGGGTGTGACTGGAAATGTAAATGCAATACAGTGGGATAGACTACATGCCAGTGTTGATTATATACCTGAAGGGATGATGTCGATGACCGATGAGCAAGTACCTGCGCACATAACAACCAAATACCCAAAGTGAACAATATCTTAAGAGAATCAAAGATATGAGCATGTATTTGACAAATGTGACCATGCGCGTGCGTACCTAACCATGATATGAAAAAAACTGTGCCCTGGGGGCTTCGGACGAAAAGTGACCCAAGGACAGCCGTGACATAGGCGACGGGATGCTGATCCCGTGGCTGAAGACGCTTTGAAAAATGGACACCTTGGGCTCCCGGAATGTTGAGTGGAAGTTTGGCAAAAGGCCTATATATAGCTGTAGGGCCCACATTGCCACCTCATTTGTACCTGCTGCAAAAGTGATTGGACGAGCAAATTGCAGAGGAGATTTGGAGTTTCAGGGAGCACGGGGTATCCGATTGACGGTGTGTGAGTATCAGGTTAGTGGTTTGATCATCCTGCATAGAAATAGGTTTCCAATTTTTGGGCAGGGTAGGTATGGGGGGCCATACAGGGGGTTTAAGGGGTTTTTTCATAGGATGTGTGCCTGCATGCACGGGCGATTCAGTGGAAGGCGTGCGTACGTGCGCGCCTATCCACAGAATTGACGCGCATTGGTGCGCGTGGGTAGAAATTTAAGGCGCGCCCTAGAGGTGCGCCTGTGGGGTGGACAGTCACGCACTACTACGCGACTGTAGCTTGGACAGGTGCGCTTAAGAGCGCGCCTATTGAATGAACAGGCGCGCTTGCAAGCGTGCCTATTGAATGAACAGGCACACAGGTATGCACGCCTGTGTAGTAAACAGGCGTGCATATGTGCGCGCCTGTGGGTAAATAAAACGCGCCTTTGAGGCAAGTTTTACGGGGTAAAAAAAAATGAGTCCTTTTGATGCATCGGAGTGTTTCATAAGCTGATATAGGAATTTTTGTTGTGTGCAGGTGGCTATCAATGACTTATGGATGTGCGGTGGCGCGAGCGGGACTGGTCGCAGCTGCGAGATGCTGTGGCCAATGCAGGGCCTGCGGTTAGAGCGGCTTTGGCAACCAGCGGGTTGCTAAAGTTTTTTGAGTGCCCGTTGATATGGGCACAAGAGTACTTATTGCAGTTCCTGCTCCAGATGTGGAGCCCAGATCTGCACTGCTTCCTCGTGCGAGGAGAGCAGATCCCCTTCACTGCGGTGGAGGATATCTATTTTTTGACTGGGCTCCCCTTCCGGGGAACGCCACTGCCAGCAGAGCCTGTGCTGCCAAGGGGTACACAGCTGTCAGAGGTCGCCGAGCGATATTACTCAGGCGAGCACTACATGTCTGGGACTGTAGTGAGTATTAGTGGGATAGATTTGCTGCTGCATCGATGCATAAAAGGGATGATTGTTCGGGTGTATGGGTCACTGGTGACCCAACGGATCAGTGGTGGCCAGCCACTGGTGATGGAGAGGGTGGTGGTAGGCCGTGAGCGGTTTTCCTGGGGTTTGACATTGCACGCGTGGATGATCACGCAGCTGGACCGTTGTCGGTCCACAGGTACCAGTGAGTTTGGGTTTGGCTCCATCCTGGTGGCCTAGTTTCTGGAGAGGGTGCCGATGCTACGCCCACGTGTTCTTCTAGAGGCATCGGGGGTGTGAGAGCCTCGACTGAGGTGGTGGTCTCAGATTTTGGTTTGCCACGATGGTGGTGAAGGCGGGCACTACTTCACAGTGCAGGTGGCGCAGATCTGGCAGCAAATGCCGCAGGTCATACTTCGATACCCCTATGCTGGGGTGGACTTCCAGGGGGACCCGGACATGGTATTGCCTCCTGGGGAGGTTTTTGATGACCGAGGGTGGTGTTGTTGAAAGTGGGCATAGCTTCGTCCCATTTGGTGAAGTAATCAACAGTGACAACAATGTATTTGTGACCATTGCTAGAGGGGGGATTACAAGTCATAAAGTCAATGCCCCATTTACAAAAGGGGCTGGCCATAATGATGGGGTGAAGAAGAGCGGGGGGAGCACGGGATTTTTTGGCATAAATCTGACATTGCTCACATCGTTTCATGATGTGAATGCAATCATGAAACAATGTAGGCCAAAAGTAACCAGCTTGGATAATTTTCTGAGCTGTGGAGATACCCGAAAGGTGGCCCCCACATGCACCGATGTGGCAGTCATTTAAGACTATGTCAACCTCATCAATAGTTAGGCAACAAAGAAGAATAGTGTCAACGCCCCACCGATATAGGATGTCTCCGATGAGGATATAGCGGGGGGCCTGATGGCGAATACGCCGACGATCATCTCGTGAAAGGTGCTGACTAAACTTCTGAGTTCGTAGGTAGACGAGGAGGTCACCATACCAAGGATCATTTGAGCCGATGTAAAAGAGATGTTCATCAGGGAAGTCAGTGTTGATGGGGGCACTGGTGGTGTCAGAGGGGAGGGCTGTGACAAGTTCGGCAAGAACGAGTGCCTTCTTACTCTTAGGTGTTGAGAACTCGAGGTCGTACTCCTGAAGGATAATGATCCATCGAGCGAATTTTCTGTTAACTTGGCGATGACTGAGCAAATATTGCATAGGGTTGGAATCTGCGATGACCTTGGTGGTGCGAAGCAGAATGTAATGGCGCAGTTTCTGGACTGCGAGGATGACTGCGAGAGCAAGCTTCTCTTCGTGTTTGTACTTCAAGGGTGGTCCTAAGAGGTTCTTACTAACGTAGTAAATGACATGTTCATGATTGTCATCTCCGAGCTGGACGAGGATGCCGGCTACTGATACAGCTGATGCTGATACGTAGAGGATGTAGTCGCAATTATAGTCAGGTGCACTAGTCAAAGGTGCATTTGAAAGTGTTGTTTTGAGATCGTCAAATGACTGTTGGGCATAATCGTCCCAATGAAAGGGGATGTCATGACGTAGTAAGAGAAGGAAACCATGTGCGCGTATGGCGTAATCAGGAACAAAGCGTTTGAGGAAGTTAGCTTTGCCCTGCAGACTCTGCAGTTGTTGTAAACTCCGAGGAGGTGGAATTTCGGTGATGGCTTTGACTTTGAGGGGGTCCACGGTGATACCATTTTGGGAAACAATAAAACCAAGGAGGCACCCAGCGGTGACACAGAACACACACTTGAGAGGATTCAAGCAGATGTTATACTGACGACACCGTTGAAAAATGATTAGTAAATCATCAAGATGTTGGGTGCGTTTCTTGGAGAGAGCTGTGAGGTCGTCCAAGTAGGCGAGGATGATTTCATCCAGATCGTGAAATATGTATGTCATCGCCCGTTGGAAGGTTGCGCCGGCATTTTTTAAGCCAAAAGGCATGACACGATATGCGAAAGTACCCCACGGGGTAATGAATGCGGTTTTGTATTGATCGGCTGGGTGAATTTGAATTGGGTTGTAGCCAGAGAATCTATCCATAAAGGAGAGAGCCTCGTGGCCAGCGCAGTCATTGATAATCTGGTCGATGAAAGGCGTTGGGAAGTTGTCTTTTGGACATGCGTTATTAAGATCGCGAAAGTCTGTGCAAACGCGGATAGTGCCCTATTTTTTGTCCATGGGTACAGGGTTGGAAACCCATGAAGTGTAAGCGATGGGATAAATAAGTCCGGCTGTATGTAATTTGTCAATTTCGGCTTTGATAGCCACGGCCTTGGAAGGGTGTAGCGGTCGCTATTTCTGGTGAACTGGTGTGATGTCAGGCCAAGTGTCGATGCGATGCTCGACAATAGATGGGTCAAGACCAGGCATCTCCATGTATGACCAGGTGAAAATGTCTCGGTATTCCTGGAAGAGGGATTTATATGAGGCAATTTCCTGAGGAGTGCAAGCAACTCCAATGATGATTTCTTCGACGACGCCCTTTTTAATGGAAATGTTGATTTTGATGGTGGGGGAAATGTTAGCCATGTTGCCTTCTTCGAACGCGTCAGGGGCAGGAATGGGATTTTTGAACCAATCGATAGGTCCAGATGGGATAAAATCTTTGGTTTCGACCGCGTACATGGGGTTTTGATTAGGAAGCATGAGGGCTTCCTGTGGGAGGAAGAGTGCACGATGATGTAGTGCGTCCGAGGGAGAGTCTGGGCTGTGTAGCTCTTCCAATATTTCCTCGTCATTTTGGAAATGACGGGAATATAAGGGGTCGTGATGAGTGATCTTAGTGCTAGTGTGATTTCCCCCTCCTGGAAAAGCAAGGGGAGGGGTACGAGCAGAGGGTGAGGGTTCGCTCGACATGAACCATATGTTGAAGTACTGAGGGGTACCTGTGGTGGTTGGGTGGAGGGTCACCATATGAACAGGAGAGTTGGGGGGGTTGTGGGGTAGATCCTCGACGACGTCATGTAAGAACCATGGAGGTGATGGGAGTGCCTCGGGCTCTGGAGAAATGACATGACGATCCTCGGGTGGTGAAGTAATGTCAATTATTGCCTCGGTGGGTTGGTGACGCAGGGCCACTTGACGTTGCCTGTAGGCAAGGATCATAGGACATTGGTATGTAAAATGGGCTAATGAATCACAGAGAGAGCAAGGGCATCTCATACGTTCATTAACTGAAGTAGTGACATAACGAATGTCAGTGATGTTTGAAGAGGACGTGGCGGGGCGTGGGTTGTGCTGGAAGTTCTGGCGTACAATCACTAACGTCTGCCGAAAACGTGGCAGTGATGGGCAATGATGAGTGTAATGGCCATACTATGAACATATAGCACACACAAATTTAGTCCTCAACCCTTTACTACTGGAAGGGTTGGTGGTAGTGTTACTTGCAGTAGTGAGGGGTGTTGATGGAGTGGGATTGGGGGGAATCAAATTTCGTAATTCAGGTAGTGATGGGCAATTGTTGGTTTGGTGGCCCTCTTTCTCACATAGTGCGCAAGGTGGTGGAATGCGCGGAGGAAGTGGAGCTATGGGCTGCTTCTTCTTTCTCCTGCCCCCAGCTGTAGCAAGGGGGGT
>ML783096.1:553777-576259 GCA_009831015.1 Picea engelmannii
TTGTTGGTTGTGGAGCCTGATTATCTTCCTGATTCAGAGGTCCTTGCTTTCAGTCGTGTTTATACCCCATGAAGTATTTACACCCCAGAAGTATGTACACTCTTCCATGTGGGGGAGTGCAGAGGGGGGGTACCCCCTCTGCGAGGTCTGGGGGCAATCGGGCCCCCGAAGAAAAAATTGCCTTATAAAAGTATATTGTAATTTCATTGTAAATATGGACCATTCATTATAAGGTTGCAGATCTAACGATAGAGATTATGTTAGGGTTTTTTGCCCTAGAAGGCAACCCTCTTTTTTTGAGGGAAATGTATCACGGCTATGATTGATGGTGAATATTGTATTCTGAGAGAGAAGACTGTGAGAGAAAGAAGAGGAAGTTACAGTGGGTTTTGTTGTAGGTTGTATCCCTTCATTTGTTGGATAATAATAAAGGAAGGACCTGGAAATTTCTCTGGTGGACGTAGCCCACACTGGGTGAACCACGCAAATCTGTGTCTCTCTTGTATTGTGTGTCTTTTGTGTTTTGTTTCTGCATTTGTTTTATTTTATTGCTCCGCGGTCCTATTTTTCTAACATCTTGCAGTTCTTATAAACACTCTTCATTACAATGGTACTCTCAGTAGAAGAAACATTGATGTATTTCGGCTATATGTATTCTCCTAACCTCACACATCGAGGGGCATCTGTTATCACTGAAATTTCATCCACAACATTGCATGCAAATGGTTATAGAAATACAACATCTCCAAACACCTATTAGTTCACCCGCAGCACCAAAAATGCATTTCCAAGAGGAAAAACTTATACAACCGGAATAAAATGGACATGCGTTGAATCACTAAAGGAAGCGCGCGCATAGTGCGTGGGCCAAAGAAGCCTGTAGAGTGCACAATGCGCCATATGCGTGACTGTGTATAAGAAATTTACGCACTCCTATGAACGATGCATTTATGGTTCTTGTCGGCCCCTCACCCACTTATGGACTAGCTCCCAACTTGATTTCACCCTCAAATATGAGCTAAATTTGAATGGGGGGCTGGTCAAAGACCTAAGGGTGCCCTAAAGGGCCCCTTGTCCACACTAAAAACCAGTTGGATATTGCCTCAAAGACACGCTATAAATGGAGGCCATGGATGCACTAAGAATTTAAGAATCTCATAGTATTGTTATGTTGCCTTAATCCTCCTTCAAGGATCCTCTTTTCTTCTTGGAGCATTCTAGCAACATTCCAATAGGCCATTCCACTCACCTCTTGAGGGAATAAGCTTGGATTTCTTCACCATTTTCTTTCTAGTTTTACATTGTAAGAAGAGCTCTCAAATAAGGGACTCAAGATCCCTCCCAAGGGGGAAGAGGGGATCCATAAGTCCTCATTTCTCTACGGTGTTTTTCCAACTAATATGGTTATCCATTGGTGGCATAATCTCGATCATTGGTTGATTGATTTTGGTTCAAATTTTCTTATGCATTGTAGTTTTATTTCCTTTTTTTTTTTTGGTTTCTTTTCTTGTTTATTTTAGGTGCTTGGATTATCTAACGCATGCACTAACCTCTGTCTTGTCTATCTTTCCCAACTTAACTTGTAAGTGCCCTTGTTTCTCTCACCCAAGTGATGAAACGGGCACAACACTCATGATCTTTGTTAACTTCAAGGGAATTAGGCCCTAACGCACACTTGCACTTCTTTGAAAATTGGAACTCAAAATTTTCCCCTCCTCTGCACACCTTGTGCTCTATTTTCCTGGGATTTTTTCAACACTTTCCAAGTGTTTTCCCAGTGCATGCCTTGCATGGGCCTTCTATACACAACTGCAGTATCTCTCCTGAGCTTGAACTCACTCAAAATTCTAAGGGTCTCGGCCCTTTGTTCTCTCCATATTATTTCTTGTGCACTTTTGGCACTTCTTCACTCATTCTTTTGAGATTATGGAATTTGCAATGGTCCTTAGTGCACTCCTTTCCCTGGGTTCACCCCAAGTGTTTAACTTAAAAAGACTCACATGTGCACTCCTTGCACTCTCTCAATGCACTCCTTGCAAAGCTTCTTCCTCAAAGTGTTTAGTAACTTTGGTATGTCCTCTCACATAATCTTTCTAAGAGTGTTCAACAAATCTAAGGTGCACTCCTTGAAAAATACCCCTTATGATATTTATGAATTATTTTGGTGTGCCCACATGACACGCTCTTCTTTGAATTCGAGATAGAGTTCAAAAATCACTCCTTGCGTTGGCTTCACAAAGTTTTCAACACTCTGGTGTGCACTCCTTGCACCAGTCTAAGAGCCTAGAGATACTCATAAATCCACAAAGATAGAGAAGTCTATCTAAACATACAAATGTAACATACTTACACATCTACAACATACATAAATAAACACATAAAACATTCAAAGAATAAACATTCACCACACATAAAAACACATAAACCTCATATGCAGGAAAAACTGCTTTTGTATTATATCTGAATGTTTTTGTACAAAGATTTACAAAGGCTGGACTGCAACATAGCCTTCAACACTTTCTCTCCTCTCCTCTCTTGGGGACTCTCAATTCTCTCTATCCACAACTGACTAACTCTAATGAATTTTCAATACAGGATATTTTTACAAAAGAGGGGCTCCTCAAGCCTTCCCTCTAGTTACTTGCAATAAAGTATATTAACTCCCATCAAATCTGAATCATATCTAAATATATCTATCTATCAACCATTAAAGGTGACATTTCCCATTACAATTACTTAGTATGTACAAAGACAGTGGATCAGATTTAAATTACATTAAATTGTAAATTTGGTCTCAAAATTTGAAAGGACTGGCACGTTCTTCTTTGGGATCCTCTCCCTCCAAGTGTGTGAATGTGTTGGATTTCTAGCGCATTGCTGAGGTGGAGCGATGCTCTTGCATCATACTCCTGCACTGAAAAAATAATGAGCTATTTCTCATGGCTCCCCTATTGCTATTGTTGATATCCTCCATGATCCCAAATCTCAAATTGGAGCTATCCATCTGCTCCTCTACTTTGTTGTTATTGTTGTTGCCCTGCTACTACGACAAGCTCTCCTCCTCTGGCAAGCCTTCTCTTTTTTTTTGGGATATACTATATTGAATTCAACATTAGCCTCCTTATCTGTTCAATATCCTCATCTAGTTGATCTATGGGCTATCCCCTCCTTTGCATTATCTTAGGCTGCAACTCATCTTCATCAATTTCCAAATTAACTTGTTGGATGTGTTGGCTCTGCGCCATTAATCTTTCCCAACCTCCAATTATTTATACACATCAATGGGCATATCATCTTGATCTCCCATGTTGATTTCATCTCATGTGGCATTAACTTTCCACTCCACTGCAGATTCCACTTCTATAACAATTTTACTGAGTTGGTGCTTAGTTATCTCCTATGACAATTTTCTTTCTGTCGGGGTCTCCAATTCCTCATATAGATCAAAAAATTCCATGTTGTCTACTGCTCTCTCCTCTACTGCAGGTTTTAATTCTGTAGTCATCTCCTTTTCATCTCCCTTGTTAAAAAAATTGAGAAATTCTATTGAATTTTCTTCTTCTTCTTCTATCTCTTGGGAAAATTTTAATGTTTGCTTTATCTCCTTCTTTATGATAGTCTCAGTTGATTTTCCTCCTTCTGCACCTTCAATATGTGCACTAGCCTCTGTTGGGATGCTTGGCAGGAATATAATGATTCCTCCAATGATCAAGACACATATTTGATCCTCCTCCTCTCCTGTCATCACTTCTTGTTGATCCAAACTCACCTTCGAGTTCACTAGAATTTCAGATAGTCTCACCTCATCCTCCTTTCCCACTTGACAACCTGATGTTTCATTCCTTCCCTCCTGGAAGTCTATGAGATATTTAAATAATCACATCTCATTTCCCTCCTGGAAATATACATTACCACCTCTTCCCACCTAGTAGTCTATGAGATATTTTCTTGATCTTTCTTCCTCATCACTGAGGTTCCTTCCAACCTTTGGCTCACAAATTCTAACCATCTCCTCTATGGAACTGAGTTTTTTAGCATGCCTCAACCACCTTCTCAATACTTTTCATTTCCTCTTGGTGACCAACTACTAGATGAGCCACTTTGACTTCTTCTTCAAAGGCCATTCATACCTCAAACTTCCTCTCGCTTCCTGCCACATCTTCAGCATCAACCCATCGAGTTTTGTTATAATATCCTTGAGCTCTCAATCCCTCTCTGTGTTTCTCACTTGCTAGCGATATTTTATCTGACCCTGGTTTTTCCCTTTAGTATCCATATTCCACCTCTGCCTTCAAGAACACAACTGGTTCTTCTCCTCCAGCCCATCTGGTTGTCTACTTTCTCGCTCTGCAACTGAGAGTACCATTGGCTTTCTCCTATAGCCCTCATGGTTGTCTACTATCTGTTGCACACCTTGCAACAATATTCATAGAGCATAAATACTCTATATCCATCCTCTCCTTCCTATTATATGTAAATAAGATCATGCTCTTATACCACTTGATTCATATCCCACCCTCCATAGGGTCTGCGCAACCTCCCGGTATAAGGATCATTTAAATCAGGAGTTGAATCAGCTCTTCGGGCTCTTCTAAGCCCCATTATCAAACACATGTCCTCAATTTTCCATGTGCAGGTCCAAGAATAAACTCATGGGCTCTTAGTAAGCCCCTTTTCCTTTGAAATAATTTTTGGTCCCCTAACCCTTTTCGCTGACCAAATCCTCACATGACTAAGCGTTGTGATCAGGCATTAACCAATAGGCACTGATTCAAAAGTTTTCAACAATTTTATCTCTGGGGTTTTCAGACTTTGGAAATCTCTACCTTTCTTACCCCTCAACTCCTTTGAATTCATGAAACTTGTGAACTACTGAAACAATGGGTGATAAGATCAATGGTCCTCAATAGGCACCGATATCGATGGCTCAAAATTTTGATAGGGATTCAGCTTTGACGATTTCTGACAGCATCCAACACACAAAACACTCGCAAAGTATCGATCACCGAAAAGGGAAGATCTAATGACTCCTATTCTAGCACCGAATCGATGGCTCTATGCCTCTTTCGCACTTCAATCTTCGATGATTTTTTCACAACACTTTTCCACAAATCTCTTGGATTATCGAATCAACGAATATGCCCAAGTATTAGATCGACGGGTCCCATGCTCTGAGGGATGAATGATTCAAATTTATTCTCCTTGGGCTTCGATGATTTTTTACTACATCCAACACAGACAACCCCTTGTATCTCCCAATGTTGAAATGTCAAAAGACTTCTCCTTTCTCCATGTGTGTCCTTCCTAATCGACAACTCGGATGATTTTGAGACTTTGAGAGTTTTCTTCTTGTCTGCACGATGACACAAATTCACTATAGTGTCAAGTCCACAAACTGTGGGATATTTCACCACACGCCCTCATCCAATGGATGGATAGTATGGACTCTGTCCTTTGGGCCTCCGCGATTCCTCACAATGACGCACTCTGTTTCATCCAGAGTGCCAGAACTTTGGACTTCTGGATCCACTATCGTGTGTCCTTCCTCTCATCAATGGTCTAGATCAACTATGGAATTTGGGACTCTGGAGAGATTGAAATATTCTTCCCTCTATTCTCCCAGAGTGTCTATCCTCTGGACCTCTAGATATGGAAACACGTGTCCATGACGATGGATGGCCCCGATGAACTCTAGGTCTCTTGACTTTGGGAGTCCTAACTACTCCAACCTGTTGTTCCTTCGAACCTCCAAACCAACGGAGAGTCTAATCACCCACCACATGTCCACTCTGATCAATGTTTGGGATGAGTCCTTGACCTTTGGGCCTCTAACAACTTCTTGTCCAAACTCTCCACTTCAAAAACCCTCTGGAGTATTAAACCTTCAGCTTTTAGGATCGACTGACAATTGTTCTTCTACTTCAATGGTTGGGATGTTATCTAGGACTTCAAAGATTTGGGTCTTCTCGACTATGTACACCCTATGCACTTGTTCTCCTAGATCATCAAGGCTCTGAACCTTCTCCAATATTCTGACGCACATCCCTCTCAAATTGACAGTTGATATGGACTTTGTCTCTTTGAAGCTTCAAAATTTTTCAACCCTCTTGTGCCTAAGTATGGAAAGCCTTCATACTTCTGAAGTTTGAAGGACCCTCTGAGTTAAAAATCATGCAAGTCACCTGGATCCGACGAATGTTGATCCACTCACTCAGATCCTGTGGCTTGGATCTATCCTCTTCTTGTTCGGTCCTCCTCAATTCTATACTTAGATCTAACAGACTGTATTGCTCTTGATCTAACAGACTGTATTTCTCTTGATGGTTGTTGTAGCTTCTCCTCCTCTGTACATTGTGCTTCCATTCGAAAGAAGGATTTCTCAAAAAATTTCAAAGGTTTGGCCTTTGATATTTTCTTCGGCAAGCCTGACTCTTTGTCTTACGCTGTACCTCCTGAGATTTAAAAATCTTCCGAGGTTTTTGAAGGGACTTGACCCTCTGCTCCTTCACTGAATTTTTCTACCCTTCTATAAGATCAATTCTCTTTCTCCTAATCTTCGTTAACTTCAAGGGACTTAGGCCCTTGCACACACTTGCACTTCTTTGAAAACTGGAACTCGAAAGGTTCCCCTCCTTTTCACACCTTGTGCTCTATCTTCCTGGTATTGTTTCAACACTTTCCAAGTGTTGGCCCAGTGCACACCTTGCATAGGACTTCTGTGCACAACTCCACTATCTCTCCTAAGCTTGAACTTGCTCAAAATTCTAAGGGTCTTGTCCCTTTTTTCTCTCCAAATGATTTCGTGTGCCCTCCTGGAACTTCTTAACCCATCTTCCTGGGCTTATGGACTTTGTAACGATCCTTAGTGCACTCCTTGCACTGGCTTCACCCCACTCACTTGTGCACTCCTTATGCTCGCTCAATTCACTCCTTGCAGAGATTCTTCCTCAGAGTGTTCAGTAACTCTTCTATGTACTCTTACACAATATTTCTTAGAGTGTTCAACAACTCCGAGGTGCACTCCTTACACAATACTCCTTCTGATATTTATGAATTATTCTAGTGTGCCCACCTAGAACACTCTTGTTTGAACTCAAGACAGAGTTCAAAACCCATCCCTTGCATTGGCTTCACAGAGTTTTCAACACTCTGGTGTTCACTCCTTGCACAAGCCTAAGAGCCCAAAACTACTCAAATATCCAAAATGATAGAGAAGTCTATCTAAACCTGCAAATGTAACATACTTTCACATCTACAACATACATAAATAAACATAGAAAACATTTAGAGAATAAACATTCACCACACATAAAAACACATAAACCTCATATGCAGGAAAAATTGCTTTTGTATTATATATTAATGTTTATGTACAAATATTTACAAAGGATGGTGTTAGCACTGAGAATCACCCTCAGATTGCAGAGGATAATCCCAGCACCCATCAAAGGTTTATGAATGTGAATTAGTGATTAAAGGTCAAATGGACAAAACTAAGCATATGAATTGACTTAACACAAAAATCTAGGCTAGCATGCATAAGACAATGAGGTTTTGATTAAATTCATTCAATGGTTTAAGGGTAAAGGTGAATAGGAGGAAGACTTAGTGAGGAATGTGGATAGGTCTTCTATAAGCATCAGGCCTTCAAGCAGCTAGGAGAAGAAAATCTCAGTCAAAAGAACTTCTTGAACTTAAAGTTTAAAACACTGAAAAACATTCATAGCAACATTATAATAAAACATCCATTATAACATAGCCACAACATCTCATATGGATCATCCAATCATGATCATTTCAAAATAAGAGAGAGCAAGATGATGAAAGGAAACTGACTTCTATTAATGAAAATGTCTCAAATCTCATACATAACCAGAGAACAAATTTGCTTAGTCAAAATATTACAAAAGGGAGCTCTGCTCAACCATTTGACCCTATAAAATCATTCATGAGATGTATTTGTAATAAAAAACAGTGGGAAATGGCTAGAGGTGCGAGTTGGCCTTCCTATCCAAGTATCCTCCACAAAAAACTAGAATTATAACATCTGTACCAATAGATCTAACAAACTGCTAAAATTAAGGAGCCATATTGGCAACCACTCTATCAAACATTGAATGACATGTCTTGCAAATGGGTGCATATTTATCTAGTGCCATGTGTCCTTCAAGATCGTATGTTTATCCCCATATGCCACTTGTTGATATTTGGTTCCCTCCACATCATCAAATTCAAGGAGGAGTCATGAATTCAAATCTTTCAATGTAATGGCCAACTTGTAGCGCCATTTGGTAGTGCATATGGTATCCAATTCCGTAGTGATCCTTAAAAAAAAATCTCTGCAGATTCCATAGCGCCCTTCCTATAACTTCTCTATACATTCTGTAGCACCCTTCTTGTGTTGGCTAGGTGATTTCATAGTGCTTTCCTGTAAATTTCTCTGTAAATTTTGTAGCACTCCTTTGAAAAGATGCTCTGTAGATTCTGTAGCACCCTTCCTATAACTTATCTGCATATTCCATAGCGCCCTTGGTAGCGCAATCACAAAGCAGCTTGTGTAGGTGATTTCGTAGCGCAAGGTGCTACAAAATCCCTGTGTTTTTCTGTGTGATGCAGTCACTCTTTCAATAACACAAAAATCTTAGTTGATGGACTAGGAGCCTATAAATGCCTGTATAGGTGAAAATATTATACCTTCCTGAACACTTCAAGCTTGCAAAAGAAACCACCCTAAAAAATGGATCTGTCATAGCCTCCATCTATTTCCTCAATCTAGCACTCCTACTTGTTGCAGGAGGCCTTTCCTCTGTCATGGAAACATCTCTTTCTTTAGTAGGGGTACTCTTCTCTACTTCATGTTCATCTCTTTCTATTGCAACTTTTACTAGAACATTTAAGTTCCTCTAAGCTAAATCATTATTGAAAGGCTGCAATTCTTCCTTGAGCTTCCTATTTTGGGATTGAATGCTTATGTTTTTCCTGTACATAGTCTTAAGTTGTCTATGGAGAGGTAAGATATTCTTTATGTAAACCTTTCCAAATCAATAGTTTCATTGTACATGTCCATGAGCTCCTTCATCTTTCTTCTCTCAATCAAGCTTTCTGCCTTCAAACGTGAAAATTCCTTTCTAGCATCCATGATTTGTCTAATCAATATTTTGAAAGTGGGATTTTTAGGGGGAGTGTTGATGTTGATAATATCAATAGGCTTCTCAGTGGTTTTACCTTTACCTTTATCTTTCTGTTGAACAGAGGATTTGTCTATAACCTTAATAGGCTCCTCAATGGATTCATCTTTACCTTTAACTTTCTTTGGGACTGAAGCCTTGGGTATGAATTCTGCTTCAAGAACTTATTTGTGGGTTGATGATCTAGTAAAATTCTTTCTGAATCTAGTCTTAGCTACTAGAGTAGGTGAAGGGAAATGTAATTTCCTCCCCTTATTGGTTGTGGTGTTGGTTGATGAAATAACTTCTTCCAATTCAGGTGCAAGAGGAGGTGAAAGTTCTTTTTGTGGGGAGTGATGAACCTCCCTCTCTTCTTCTTCAATTTCCTTAGGGGCATCTTTGTTTTGGATAGTAAGTTTCCTTTTTCTCTTCCTGCTTGTTCCTGGTGGGGTAACACTAATATATGGAAAAGGGCTTTGCATCCTGGATTGAGGGGTAGAGGCTATATCTAGCTACATATTGGTAGAGACAATAAATTGTTCCCAAGAAATGCTCATTTTCTTTAACTCTTCCATAACCATCATCCTGATCAACCCAGAGTGGAAAAAACTAGTTTCCACAGCCTTGGACTTGGCTTGGACTCTATCAAACATATTTCCCATACTTCTTAACAGATAAAAAGGGATATTCATTGAATCCTTGCCAGTGAAATGTAGCAAGAGTCTTATGTGATACTAGTATATCATGTTAAATCTTCCCTTACATGTGAAATATTTATAGATAATCTTCAATATTTTATCAAAACCCTCAACTAGGTGGCTCCTAGGCACTCCCTTAGACAAATTGTGTTTCAGATAGTCTAGATTGAGGAAATCCTTGGAAAATATTGCATTGAGGATCATGGATTTGAACCACCTCTCACCAGTGTTGGGTATCTCAATGGTTGTTGCAATACTGGCCTTAGATACCTCAAACTCAAGTTTTCCTACCTTGGTCTTAATGCCATCAAAGTTTAAGGAAAACTGCCTTTCTACTTCAAGGTGTACCCTCTACATGTTTTGACAAAAAGAGAGGCATCCCACCCTTTGAAAAACCTCCCTAACCATAGGCTCAACATCAAACAGGTGCATGTCAGAAGGTTCAGTTCTAACCACAATCCCTCCCTTGTGAGACTTCTTCTTTTGAGGTGTATCCATGGATAAAAGAAGGGGATCAAAATACTGAAATGCTATAAGGGGTAAAGAAACCAAACATAGGAAAATGTCTTTGAGGTTTTTTTTAAAGTGATTCTTAATTGGTCATTCATGGATTTCCTCCAACTCATTTTTGGATTAACAATAGACTGGTGTGATGGTTTAAAAATAATGGAAAGATACTTTGGGAAATGGTATGAAGGGAAACTGTGTTGTTTAGGCTTAGACTATCAATAAGCCACCATACAAGTTCCTCAAAAGATTTTTTAAAAAACAGAGGGGCTCCTAACTCCTCACTACAACTAAATTTGTAAGATGAAAATATAACATAACTCAGTGAAAAAAAATGGGGAGCTAACTGTTGGAGCTGTGAACATAGAGGATAGAAAATGTTTGATAGGGAATGGGCAACACTGGAACATGGGATTCATAGGGTGGACTAGCAATTCATTAGCTCAGTATGGGTATTAAGATCCGAGGTTGAGCGCTCAAAATCTAAAGAAAATGGTTTGAATTCCATTGAAGGGAAACAATCAACGCAAAAATGGTTATGGAATGTGTGGATGAAGAGGTAGAAAGGCTAGTTGGTGGGATAATTGGTAGCTTGCAACGCCGAGTGCTACCAAAAGTTAAGACAGATATATCTTAATGCTCTTCAAAGAAACTAAAAAGGCTCATGAAGTACCTAGACGTTATGGATGATAAGTAAAAGATCTGCAGAAAGCAAGTGAAATTGATCTCGATCAGTCAATCTCATAGCGCAATACGCAACTCTGTCTAGACTAGTGGTTTTAGCAACATTGAGATTAGGAGGAAGATTTCAAATTGGTAAACTGTTAGAATCGTCATAAATGGCCAAATCTTAATATTCCTTTTGAAGAAAAGGGTTATGAAAATAATAAAAGACATGACATCAATTGATGATGGTGAATGATGGCAAGGAGATGAAGTACAAAGGTGTGCTATGAAAATGCCTAGTGAGTTGGAAGTGCCTTTTTCAAAATTTGATATGACTCCTTAACTGGCATAGGGATAGAGTGAGGAGGATCGAGACCATGAGTGGATGGAGTGACCTGTCAGGTTTTTGGGGTCCTGGGGTGAATAGTGCTTAATTTCAAGTCAAGTGATGAGTCAAGACATAAACCACCAAATGAAATAGGCTATGAACCATAGGTGTAGGCCAAAAATGTGAACCAAAACCCAAAATTTTATTTGTTTAGACTAACCTAAGCAATTCACAAAAGGAAAATAAAACAAACCTAAATACTAAAGAGCAAAAATTAAAAACCTAAGGGGAAAAAATGACCCATGACAACTTCATGTGATAACATTGGCTCCACAGGGGATGGTATGCTCCCTATGAGCTGCCAAGAACAAGAAACTTCAATGTCTTATCCTAGGGCTATGGGGTCACTTATTCAAATAGAAATAAAAAGAAAATTGATATTTACAATGAATGGAAAGGTAATCATGGCTTAATATTTTTTTTTTTTAGAAAGTTCCCATTGACAGAGCCACCGAAAACTTCGAAATCCTCCAAGTTCTACAATTTATACGTGTTGTTTGAAAATACCTCAGAAATATTGAAAGGACCAATCCACAAGGCTTCAAATTTACCATGTTTTCCTTTGTCTTGCTTGGGTGCCCAATTGAGCACTAGATCTCCCAGTTGGAAATATTCTTTACTTACCTTCTTGTCAAAGGCTTGCTTGATCTTATTTTGATGGTATTGTTATTTGTCAAGTAGTTGTTCCCTAGTTTTTTGTACTTCTACTAACTGTTGTATCCTCTCGACCATATCATTAGGTTCTCCATGGTAGTCCTGGATGAATTTTTCCACAGGCAAGGAAATATGGCCTCAACTCCATATAAAAGATGAAAAGGGGAAACACTAAGTCACCTCTTTTTTGTAACTCTATCATCCCATAATGCAAATTTCAGCTTTGAGTCCCATGCTTTCATGTTTTCTTCTAACAATTTCTTAATGATCTTTATGAGGCTATTGTTAGATGACTCTGCCAAACCATTTCCTTGGGGGTAGTAAGGAGTAGAATGGAATAATGTAATCCCATATTGTTCACAGAACTTGATCAATGGTTCATCTTTGAAGGAGGCAACATTGTCAGTAACAATCCTTCTTGGACAACCAAATATTGACATAATATCTTCAAGAAAACTAATGATTACCTTACGGGAGGCATTCATTGTAGGAATAGCTTCTATACACTTGGTGAAGTAATCAGTGACAGTCAAAATCCACCTATGTTGACCACTTGAAGACGGATGGATTTCCCCAATGAAGTCAAGAAACCATTGTTGAAAAGGTCCAGAAACACCCACATGCTTCAAAGGAAAATATTTGAGGTGTTGTTTTCTAGAAAACTTTTGACATTTGAAACAAGCTCTAATATTTGCACAAACATCAGTAAAAAGGATAGGCTAGAAATACCCAACTCTGAGGATATTATAGGCTGTGGTTCTCCAAAAATGATGGCCCCCACACAAGCCGTCATGAAAATCAATCATGGCCTTTTGCACCTCCTGTGGATCCAGACATCTCAAAAGAACTCCTAGAGGATATTTCTAATACAAGACATGATCAAAGACAATAATACAAGACAATACCTGATTTATTTAAGCTTCAAATATCTCACCTTGTTCTTGTCCAAACCATCAGGAGGTTGCAACTTCTACAAAAAAATATATGATGTCTTTATACCAAGTGCATTCTACCAAATTTGGGATGATATGAGAGATTTCATTAACAAAATCAACTTGCGAATTTTCTGAGTTTATGTTCATGAAATTAACCCCTAAATATTTTCAATTCGATTCAGCCAACAACCTGGCTAAACCTTGTCCTTTCACTAATTTAGTGGGCTTCATTTCAAGGTCAAATTCAAAAAATTTAGCAATCCATTTGCTCCTCTTCCCATCTATGTCAAGCTAGATAAATATCTCTTTCATTGATGTTGAAGGGACATATGCGAAAATCTTTGAATGCAGAACATATACTCTAAAATCCTTGACGGATTTAACCAAAGCATAAGCCTGCTTTTCCATGATATCATATCTCATTTTTGCATCCCTCAATGCTCTGAAAAAGGAAATAGGATGCTCTAACCCCTCTGTGTTTTTTTGTAGCAAAACAACAACTAATGTTTCAAATGAGGCAAAAGAAAATATCAAAAACTCCTTGGAATAGTCAGGGCTGATTAGCACATGTGCTTCAGTCAAGGCCTTTTAAATCTGATCAAAATATTCTTGAGCCTCAGTAGTCCATTTCACCTCATTTCCTTTCCTAAGCATGGTTGTAATATACTTCGCTAATTCAAAAAAGTTAGAGATGAACCTTCTTAGAAAATTGATTTTTCCCAAGAAAGACTGAACTTGTTTCTTGGATCTAGGAAAAGATAAGGTCTAAATGGCCTCTACTCTGATTGGATGAATTCTTACCACTCCTACTGATACAATGCGTCCCAATAATTTACCTTTCTTCATAGAAAAAGAGACTTCTTAGGATTGAGAGAGAGACCAAACTTTCTGCACTTTAGGAAGACCTTTTTCAAATGATGACAATGCTCTTTATCAGATTTTGAGAATACTCTAATGTCATCTAGACAAATGACTACAAACTTTTCCTTCTCCCCAATGAAGGAAATGTCCATTGCTCACTGAAAGGTCTCTCCTGCATTCATCAATCCAACGAGAATTTTAGCATACATGAATGTGCCCCAAGGAGTAGTAAAGGTTGTATTCTCTCTATCTTCAAGAAAGACAGAGATTTGATTGTAGACAGAAAATCCATCAATCATAGACATCCTAGATGAACCAATGACTCTCTACAAAATGTGCTCCATCTTTGGCGAGGGGTAATTATCTTTCTTGGAACTTCTATTCAAATTACGGAAATCAACACATAGTTTAATTTCCCCATTTTCTTCCTCACAAGGACCAAGTTATCCACCCACGAAGAGTACCTTAAAGGAATGATGATTTTTTCATCCAAAAACTTCTTCACTTATTTTTACATAATAGGAAACATCATGGGATTTATCTGTCTGAGTTTCTGCCTAAAAGGCTTGGTCTCGTCTTTCAAAGGGATCTTATGTTCAATGATGTTTTTTTGTCATATGTTTTTAAATATTCATATTTCCAGGTGAACACATCAGCAAAATCCTTTAAAATCTTAACATACTCATCCCTTTGTTCCTTTGACAAGATGTTAGACAACTTAACATACTTTGGATCCTCCTCTGTAGCTAAATTGCATTCAGTCACATCAACATTTTCAGTTGAACCTTTAACCTTTACAACAACATCATTTCTATCAAACAATATCTCCAAGGGAACTAGTCCTTTTGGAATATGGTTACTGGGAAACTGAACAATATGATAGTCAACAATTTTATTCAGAAAAATATCAGTATTAGTGTTGTCCCTTGACCATTTTTTGGATATCCTTGGTTAGGTTTGACCTATTTTGGGACTTTGGGATCTTGGCCCCTTTTTAGGGCTTTTTGGGTTTTGAGCTTATGTAACAGGAATGGGGATGTAGGCCCATGGGTTTACCCATGTTTAGGCCCATTTTTTAATGTATAAATAGATATCTAGGTGATGTAAGAAAAGGCCAAAAGTGCTAAGTGATAAGTGCAAGTGGTAATTCTAATTGCTTTGTGCATACTATGTGAGACTTACAGAGCTAAGTGCAAGTGATTGTAAGAGACTGTGGAAGGCTTTGTGTTGTACTTCAGGGAAGGAGGATATAGAGAGGTGCGTATATCTCTTGTCCTCTACAGAGTAAGATATCATGGCTCTATGCATGTAGAATATTGATAGAAAGAAAGAAGAAGAGTTGGTGGACATAGCCCCAGGGTGGGGGTGAACCACGTATATCCTGCATTGTGGTTGCTATGTGATTTATGGTCGTTCTCTTGTCTATGTGATTAAATTTTTAGTGCACAGATGTACTCTTAGAAGGATCTAATATGGTATCTTAGTACTGAATAATGTGAATAAATTCTAGGTCTGATCTATGTTGGTATGCTTAGTACTTGAATCTATTGGATCTATATAAATATTGTGTTGATTTGTTGTTAGGGTTTAGTTGTGTTGTAAACTAAGGCTGAGTATTAACAAACTGTAAATACTAAGTGCTTGTTAAGGTGTTGTAATCACAGATCTATGTCCTAGCTAGAGTTCCGCAACCACCCTTGCCTCTACCTCGAGTGAGACTTCATCTGCTTCACAGGTGTTGCTGAAAGGGCTAGTAGTTAGGGTTGTGTCGGTATGTTGTTGTAGCATTAAACCCTGGTTCTTTCCCTGTGCCAACAAATGGTTTTGTTGTCGGGACCTGAAACTGTGATTGTTGGGAATTGAAGGAAAGAAAGAAAGCTTTGTGAATAGATCTATTGACTTAGTGCACAGTATTGTACTTGACCTATAAATCTCTATGCTAAGAAGAGAAATCAGATCTGAAGAAAAGAGGTAATATCTCAAAGCTTTATTCTCTGATAAAGGTAATAATAGTGAAAAGTTTTAGATCTGAAAGCTTTGTGTTATGTTGAAAGTAAGATTAGTGGAAACTTTTGTTTCAAGAGTATGGATCTAGGTATGTTTGATAAATGTTATCCTAGTCTGAAAAATAGGGTACATTTGGATGAAAGAAGGTTTGATATGAGTAGATCTGATAGAAATAATGAAAGATATGTTATTCTTATGCATAGAAAGAATGTTTGGACTAACAAATGGATGCAGGATCCTAGAAAGAATTTTTTGTAGGTTAGCTACTATGATCCTAGTACGCAGTATAAGAAAGGCAGGGGATCATTTAAGAAAAAAAGAGGATCAACCCTTTGTTACAGTTGCAGAAGACCGAGACATCTTTCTAAGGAATGACCTAGAAGAATACCTAGTTGTCTTTGTTGTAAAGCTATGGACCATGAATTTTTAGATTTCCCTAGAATGATTGCTAGGATTGACAGAATGAATATGAGACAAGGAAACCCTAAGGAAGGTCATGAAACTGAGAACATGGCAGAACCCCAGAAAGAATAAGAGACTATACTACTGCGAATGAAAGAAACCCTAAATGATCACAGAGATATCAATTTATCAGAGATCTTAAAAGAAAAATAATGCATAGAGGCAAGGATAGGAGACTTCGACATAGTCTGTGTTCTGGATGAGGAAACACAGGTAAATATCATGATATAAATAACTTGGGAAGATTTAGGAAAGCCTGATATGATTCCTTCATTGGGAGGAATAGGACTATTTAGGGGAAAGATGATAACTCTATGTGGAACACTCACCCAGGTATCTATAAGTGCTCATGGAGCTTCAATAGAGGAATATTTTGAGATTGTTAGATTCATTGAGAATAACACTCCATTTAATATGTTATTAGAAAAAACCCAGATCGAGAAAGATCAGACTAGAACAAAAGAAGAGGAGGCCCTAGATCAAAAAAATCAGGAATTGAAAGATTTCATGACTAGGAGGATAACACACTTGATTGTAGAAAAAAAGGATAGATCAAGGATACTGAGAACCAGAAACTTGGATCTCGAAGTTGAAAGAACACAAGAAGATTTACAGATGAGTAGAGCACCTACCCCAGATAAAGAAGCAGTATTACTCTCTAATCCTATGAAAGAATATCAACAGTGCGAAGCTGTTATGCCAAAAGAAGACAAGAATCAGAATGGAAAGAGGAATACCGAGACAAAGATCACTGGGAACAAGGCTGGAACACTCAATAAGAAGAGAGAAAAGGTCGAAAAGTTACAGAAGATCCCACAGGGAACTTCGTGGAAGGAAGAGTTGCAAAATTGGAACTTCGTCGGGATATCAGAACAACACCCCATGGCACTTCACCATGGAGAAGTGATATGACCATTGGAAGAATTATAACCATTGGACCGACGTTCTAGAATGGTAAGAATGAAAATTATGACCATAAATCTCTCCATTGGACCATTGGGACCATGCCGCAACAGAAAAAAATGCATTGATGGAAAACTTCTTATTTTTTGAAGAGATCCATTACATTGTGTTTACTTAGTTCGTCGACTGTTGCACCAAGAAAAATTTTGCAAATTGTATCAAAGCTAACAAGAGAAACCATTTCTACCATGTTGTGCTTAGTAATATCGACACTGATTCTATTTCTTTGAGCACTCATCCATCCACCTGAGTTTTTTGATCGAGAGTGTGCATGTCGGACGAGCTCAACGTTGTGGAGAAGTTAGTCGAGGAATTTTTAATTGATATGATGGTCGAGAGAGTGATGTCCATAAGAATTCAAGCTTCATCGAAGTGAGGAGTTCAAGCCTCTTCATCAATTGCTCATAGATCGGAACCATCCCGACCAGAAGCAGAGAAGAGAACCAAGAACAGATATGATCTAGAAAACACGAAGTTAATCCTAACCATCTTACCCAACTACATCCCGCCTCTGGTCAGTGCAGTGAGTCATGAAAATGTCCCAAGGGACTTTGATTATACCATGGTTACTGCATACCTCCCGAAGGGGATACATGAAGTCTGAATGCAGAAAGATAACATTGTGACATTGAAGTTCAATGACTTCAACCTAGGTGACTGCAAGAATTACAACATTTTTTCTCCTTACAAGTATCTGACCAGGACGAAGGGGAAGAAATCGAAAATAATCCCCTAGCTATGGACTATAAACCTCGCATAGTCCACCCTTTTGAATGAGATGAAGATCCCACACTTTGTAAGGAACCAAGAGGTTAATGCATGTGTTAAGCTGCTTCTCTCATGTTACCATGGAAGTTATCTATGGCTATATAGACGCATCACATTTGATCCAACATTGATCCTTAGGATCACCAGATTGAGCATGCAAGGAACTCACCCGCAAGACTTCTACCCAGGGAAGGCTTCCAATCGTGCCCTAGCATAGAGAATTAAGGACACTTACGGCGGTGTAGAAAAGGGAATGTGAGGTTACAAGGTAGCTTCCATCTAGAATGGTGCAGTGTGTCTGTCCTGCCAGCTGAATGCAGGGAAGCTAGTGAGGAATAATTGACCTACTCAAGTCACAGGATTCGTTGTTGACCTAACCGTGAAATGTGTAGAAGGAATCCAGATGAACTGGGCCAAGTACTTGGTCAACCAGTTGGAATTATACTTCCGCTAAGTTCAGTATCATGGCTATGAGTTCCACTTTAGTTGGATCTTGATCCTCATCGCATTTACCACTTGGGAAATGTCGGAAGGTGCGACCTTCCTAGACATTGATTCATTTGAGTTTCTTGCTGCGAAGTTCACCATGATTTGGTACTCGAGTGATATGGGAAAGAAGTGGCAGTTGAACACGGTCTTTCATACCTATTATCTCCAACTGAAGAGGGATATCAAAGTTATCCCTTGCATGATGTCGAACACCCTGCATCAATTCTGAACCCTCAGGAAGTTCCATGTAGATTGACACTTCATTTATATCACCACGCATGCAGATGAACACAAAGGAGAGCTTCAATCATACTATAATCTCACAGAAGAGGACCTTGAAGAGATCACCAAGGACTGGTCTGCAGAAATCCTCATCCCTGCAGACCCTGTAGAAATGTCAGACCTTGAACTAAACGACATCCCTGAGACCACTCATGAAGCAAAGGATCTTTCTGGACCCAACAGAAGGAAGAATACAAAATAGGTCCAAAACTTGAGCAGTGCATCGAAAGGCATTGCTTCAGTATCACCTGGATGAGGGGGTGATGATGAAGTAGAAGAGACAAATGGAAAAGAGGACCAATAGAAGAAAGGCAAAGTAACACTGCCCAGGTACCCTATTGATGAGGCTAATCCCTCAAAGAAAAGGAAGGTTTCTCCAATGAAACCCATTTCCCAAAAGAAATATAGAGCCACCTTGACTAAGATGTAGACTATGCTCACTCTAGATGACTTCAAATTTATCATTGCAGCTGTAGCAGAAGCCTTGTAGGACATCTTGTAGAAAAATGAAGCCAAGTAGGAGGAGATGTATGATAGAATCGAGGTTCAACTTAGAGGGGTAAAACAGGCCCTTCAATCCATCCGTGTAGTATCCACTGCGCCCCCACCATCAGAAGCACCTGAGTTGGGTTATGAGCCTACCCAACTCTACAAACTAGATGATGCGACCGAAGCTTTCCTTTGTCACACACAGGAATAAAATGAACATGCCAGAGAGACCCTAAAGAAAGTATAAAAAGTAGTCATAGATAAACACTGAGTTTTGTAGCAAGAGAAGGTTGGACTCCAAGCTAAGTTTGAAGAAGAGAAAGTGCAGATCCAACAAGAGAAAGAGCAGTTGCTTGTAGAACAGGTAGGAGTAAAAGAAGCAGTCAGCAGATTTCTTCGCTCTGTGACAGGATTAGAGAAAAAGGAGGAAGACCCAGTGGAACACTAAGTATATCAGCTTTCAGAAGCTATTCAACAGCTTCAATAGAGAATCACAGACCTCGAGCTATGAATAGTGCCAAGTACCTTGCAAGACGTGTGAGATCAAGGAGAAGCCACTGCCTAGAGCATATTCAAGATGATAAGATCATTCACTCTGGAATACAAACAACTAAGTGCTCTTAGTGCACAAAATTATGAGAGACTCACTGTATATACTGAGATGAAGGTACTAGAGTCACAGCTCCAGAAGGAAAAGAAGAAAGAAACAACAATATAGGTGCATTTGAAGCTCATGTTAGCAGTTGAAAGGATGAAGTGATCCCAAGAAAATCGCACTACTCATAGGTGAGTGTTAGGGGGTTGTTGTCCCTTGACCAAGTTTTGGATATCCTTGTTTAGGTTTGACCTATTTTGGGACTTCGACAAGCTGTCAAAGGTGGAGTGCAAGTCGAAGAAGAGATCATGAGATATCATACACTTTTTAGGTATTTTTGGGTTTTGAACTTATGTAACGGGAATGGGGATGTCGGCCCATGGGTTTACCCATGTTTAGGCCCATTTTGTAATGTATAAATAGATAGCTAGGTGATTTAAGAAAAGGCCAAGGGTGCTAAGTGGTAAGTGTTAATTGCTAAGTGCAAGTGGTAATTGTAATTTCTTTCTGCATACTTTGTGAGACTTCCAAAGCTAAGTGCAAGTGATTGTATGAACCATGGAAGGCTTTCTATTGTACTTCAGGGAATGAGGATCTAACGAGGTGTGCAGATCTCCTGTCCTCTGCGGAGTAAGATATCATGGCTCTGTGCATGTAGAATGTTGACAGAAATAAATAAAGAAGAAGAGTTGGTGGACGTAGCCCTAGGGTGGGGGTGAACCACATATATCCTACATTGTGGTTGCTATGTGATTTATGGTTGTTCTCTTGTCTATGTGATTGAATGCTTAGTGCACTGATGTATGCTTAGAAGGATCTAATATGGTAGCTTAGTACTAAATAACATGAATACATGTTAGGTATGATCTATGTTGGTATGCTTAGTACTTGAATCTATTGGATCTATATAAATACTATGTTGATATGTTGTTAGGGTTTAGCTACGTTGTAAAATAAGGCTGGATATTAACAAATTGTAAATGCTAAGTGCTTGTTAAGGTGTTGTAATCACAAATCTATGTCCCAGATAAGGTTGCAGACACTGGAGTCCTGCAACCACCCTTGCCTCTACCTCGGGTGAGAATTCATCTACTTCGCAGGTGTTGCCAAAAGGGTTGATAGTTAGGGTTTTGTTGGTGCATTGTTGTAGCATTGAACCCTGGGTCTGCCCCTATGCCAATAAATGGTTCCATTGTTGGGACTTGAAACTGTGATTGTTGGGAACTGAAGGAAAGAAGGAAATATTTGTGTGTAGATCTATTGCCTTAGTGCATAGTATTATACTTGACTTGTAAAGCTCTTTGCTAAGAAGAGAATTCAAATCCGAAGAAAAGAGGTAAGATCTTGAAGCTTTGTGCTCTGATAAAGGTAAGAATAGTGAAAAGTTTTAGATCTAAAAGCTTTGTGCTCTACTGAAACTAATATTAGTGGAAATTTTTGTTTCAAGAGTATGGATCTAGGTATGTTTGATAAATGCTATCCTAGTCTGAAAACTAGCGTACAGTTAGATGAAAGAAGGTTTGATATGAGTAGATCTGATAAAAATAATGAAAGATATGTTATTCATATGCATAGAAAGAATGTTTGGACTAACAAATGGATGTAGGATCCTAGAAATAATTTTTTGCAAGTTATCTACTATGATCCTAGTGCATAGTACAGGAAAGTCTGGGGATCATTTAAGAAAAAAAGAGGATTAACCCTTTGTTACAGTTGCAAAAGACCGAGACATATTGCTAAGGAATGCCCTCGAAGAAGACCTAGTTGTCTTTGTTGTAAATCTATGGACCATGAAGTTTTAGATTGCCCTAGAATGATTGCTAGGCTTGACAGAATGAATATGAGGTAAGGAAACCCTGAGGAAGGTCATGAAACTGAGACTATGGCAGAACCCTAGATAGAATCAGAGATTGTACAACTACAAATGAAATAAACCCTAAATGATCATAAAGATATCAACTTATCAGAGATATTCAAAGAAATAGAATGCAGAGAAGCAAGAATAGGATACTTCGACATAGATTGTGTTATGGATGAGGAAACACAGGTAAATATCATGACAGAGAGAACTTGGGAAGCTTTAGGAAAGCCTGATACGATTCCATCATTGGGAGAAATAGGACTATCCAGGGGAAAGATGATAACCCTATGTGGAAGACTCACCAAGGTATCTATAAGTACTCATGGAGATTCGACAGAGGAAGATTTTGAGATTGTACAATTCATTGAGAACAAAACTCCATTTACTATGTTATCAGGAAAAACTTGTATTTAGAAAGATCAGACTAGAAGAAAAGAAGAGGAGGCCCTAAAACAAAAAAAGTAGGAATTAAAATGTTTCATGACTAGGAGGATAATGTCGAGCTGCAGATATACCATGTAAATCAACATTTAATTGTCAACCCGGAAAGGTAGACTTAGAGGAACCAGCACAGGAAATGCAGGGCTGAAGAGGGGGTTTAAAGGATGCCAAGCTACTCTCTGAACTGCTAAAAGAAACTCACTGAAAGAAGCTACTGTACTCTACTCTGTTCTGCACGCGTTTGCACTA
>ML783096.1:606969-629007 GCA_009831015.1 Picea engelmannii
AGTTAGTTTAGTTTGTTTCATTAGTTGTATTTAATTTAGTTTCTTTTAGTTTGTTTCAGATAGTTTGATTTGTTTATTAGTTTAGTTAGATTACTTAGCTCAGATCAGTTTTTCTCTTTGGTTTTCTTAGAAGACCTTAGAGCGGCCAACGGAGTCGTTAAACTCGTCAGGGTGGTCCATTCCAAATGGCTTGGGTTATTTAGACAACCGCGGACTGGTTCCACTCTCCCAGTTGACGGACAGTCAATTTCGCCCGTCAACAGGCTCTAGTCCTTTTTAAAATATCTCATGACTGTTAGTAGCTCCTCAACAAAAAATTCATGATAAAATTGTTCATCCTCCTCTTCTTCAACCAATCTAGGGAATTTTCCAATTACTTCCATTATCTATGCTACGTTGTATCTTGATGCCTCCAAGAACAATCTCCCAAAATTTCACACACCTAGACTTGTCATCTCACCAAATTGTTTGACAGCTCTGCCCTCTTCATTCAAGAGTTCCCAAACAATGTTCTTTCAGTGCTAACGTGATGCAAAATTATGGAAAATTTTAGTTTTTTGGTCCTCTTCTGCAATCCACATAGTCTTTTTTTTTATTCAACACTCCACCTCCTCCTCCAATAGCAATTTGGATCTCCTACCCTCCAAATTATTTAATTCATTTAAATCCTCCTCAAATAACAAAACCTCTTCACCTTGATTAGTAATAGATTCCAACCTTTCCTCTACTTCTTTCATTTTTTGTCCTCTCAATCTGATCCTTTTCATTGACCAATCCATCGCCTTCTCTTTAAAAAAAATTAGTGCATTCATAAAATAAGCATAAGCAGGGACATTTATCCCTAAGTCATAGGGTTTCCAATTTGTAGTAACCAAGGTTTTGTTATGAACATAATATATAATAATAAATATAAATACATTATAATAGTTAATGAATAATTAATGAAGAAACACCTTCTACAAGATACCAGATATATGAAATATGCAGAACAGAAATAAAATGCTAGAAATGGAAGAATAACAGTAAAATATCCAGCATAATATTCACAATACATAGAAATGATATACGAAATAGTAATAGAAAAAGCACTTTGATTCAGAAAGCAATGTTCACAGGCCTCTTCGAGGGGGAAACCTCCAGTTGAGTAGTGCTCTGTTACAATAATCTCCAAGCTAGGGTTCTCATACCCTCGCCCCTTATTTATACTAAATATGTCTATTAAGAGAAGCATCTAGAGGAAGATCCTTCTAGAAGCGGAAGCTTCTATTAGGTCTTCTTGCATCCGCCTTATTCTATTTTATTAAAAGGCCTTATTAATATTGACCTTTATTACATCCGAATACATTGATCTACCTATGTGCGGGTTAGGACCTTAACATGTTCGCCCCCTTAAAAACATCCTTGTCCTCAAGGCTTGAGATGTGGAAACTTCTGCAAAATGGTAGTTGGTTCCCAAGTGGCATCTGCTGGAGTCATATCTTTCCACTGTACTAGCACTTCCTTGATGGTTCTCTGACGCAGACGACACTCACGTTGGTCCAAAACTGCTTCTGGCTATAGCCAAATGATCCTTCTTCAGCTAACTCTGGAAGGTTGGTTTGAATTTGGCACCTGGTTCCAATCACCTTCTTCAAGCATGAAATATGAAAAATAGGATGTAGCTTCAATTGACTGGGCAGAGCTAACTGATATGCGACTTTTCCCACACGCTTGAGAATTGTGTAAGGGCCATAGAATTTGGGTGCTAGCTTCTAACAATGCTCGGCCTTGAGGGAAGTTTGCTTATATGGTTGTAGTCTCGGAAACACCTGATCCCCTTCTGCAAATTGACGTTCAGAGCGACCTTGATCTGCTTGCTGCTTCATTCTATTATGTGCCATGACCAAGTTCTCTTTAAGGGTATGAAGGATATCCTCTCGGACTGTAAGTGTTTGGTCAACTTCTTGGAACTTCGAGTTACCGAGTAAGTATGAGAGAACTGAAGGTGGCTTCTGTCCATATACTGCTTCAAAAGGAGTCATGCGAGTGGTTGTATGGTATGTAGTGTTGTACCACCATTCGGCGAGGGGTAACCATTGATCCCACTAGTGTTGTTTTTCAGAGGAAAATAACCTCAGATATGTTTCCAAACACTTGTTGACAAATTCCATTTGACCATCCATTTGGGGATGATAAGCTGAGCTGAGATGCAATTGTGTTCCTTGTAGCTTAAACAATTCTTGCCAAAAATTTCTTGTGAAAGTTGGGTATCGATCGGAAACAATAGAGTGTGGCATGCCATGCAGCTTGAAGACCTGGTCCATGAAAATTTGAGCCACCGTGGATGTAGTAAATGGGTGGGGAAGAGCACAAAAATGAGCATACTTGGAAAGGCGATCCACCACCACCATTATGAATGATTTATTCCCTGATTTGGGTAAGCCTGTAATAAAGTCCATAGAGATATCCTTCCAAATAGCAGGGGGAATCGGAAGCGGTTGGAGGGTGCCTAGAGATTTGATCGTTTCTCCCTTGTTGCGTTGACACACCTCACATTCAGTGACAAACTTACAGATGTCCTGTTTCATACCATCCCAGAAAAAAGAACATTTGACTAGGTCATATGTTTTGGTGAAACCTGAGTGCCCTACTGTGGGTGTAGCATGAAGCTCAGAAAGCACTGTGGATTTGAGCTTGGATTGTTTACTTAAAAACAAGCGACCTTTGTATCAAAGATCATCTTGGAGCCAGGAGTATCTTAGGGGAGTCGGATCCTTGTTTTGCAATTGTTGGATCAGATGCAAACTTTTGGGATCTTGAAGTCATTCCTGGCGCACATCTTGGAGCCAATTGGGTACAATGAAGGAAAGAGAAAAAAGGGATCCTTCGTCTTCATATTTTCAGGACAGTGCATCCGCCACAACATTGTCTTTGCCTTTCTTGTAAATGATCTCATAATCATATACAAAGAGCTTAGTCACCCATTTTTGTTGTTCCTGGGAGGAAATGCATTGTTCCAGAAAGTACTTGAGGCTTTGATGGTCTGTCTTAATTTGGAAGCATTGCCCCAAGAGATACGGACACCACAACTCAACGGCATGCAGAATCGCTAACATTTCTTTTTCATAAATGTGTTTGCCCAGATTCTTTTCAGACAGTTGCTTGCTAGTGAAGGCCAAAGGTCAACCCTCTTGCATAAGGACAGCGTTGATTCCTTTCCCTGAGGCATCACATTCCAACACAAAGGTCTTTGTGAAGTCGGGAAGGGCCAGAACCGAAGTGGTGCACATGGTCGTCTTCAAGGTTTGAAAATATTGAGCAGTTGCTGGAGTCCAAGTGAAAGAGTTCTTTTTGAGGAGAGTTGTGAGAGGTGTTGCAATCTTTCCATAGTTCTTAATGAACTTGCGATAATACCCTCTAAGGCCCAAAAATCCACACAATCTTTTGAGATTATTTGGGTGCGTCCAGTCTTGCACAGCTTCAATCTTTTTCAGGTCCACCCTGACGCCATCCTTTCCCACCAGATGACCCAAGTATTCTACTTCTGAGGCACCAAAAGAACATTTGGACTGTTTCAAGAAAAGTTGGTGCTGAGAGAGGAGGCAGAGAACTTGATCCACGTGAGTAAGATGTTTTGTCCAGGTTTTGCTATATATGAGGATATCATCAAAGAAAACTAAGACAAAATGACGGAGAAAAGGATGAAAGACATGGTTCATGAGGCTCTGGAAGGTGGAGGGGGTGTTGCACAAACCAAAGGGAATGACCAAAAACTCATAGTGGCCCTCATGAGTGAGAAAGGTTGTCTTGGGAATGTCAGCCTCTTTCATACATATCTGGTGATAGCTCGAGTGAAGATCAAGTTTGGTAAAGAATTGGGCACCACTCAATTCATCCAGGAGGTCATCAATGACAGGAATGGGAAATTTGTCTTTGATGGTTAGTTTGTTGAGATCACAGAAGTCAGGACACATTCTCCAAGAACCTTCTTTCTTCAGTACCATGACGACCAGAGAGGAGTAAGGGCTCGTACTAGGATGGATGACTCTGGCAAGAAGGAGTTCTTGGACCATTTTTTCAATTTCATTTCTTTCTTCAGTACCATGACGACCAGAGAGGAGTAAGGGCTCGTACTAGGATGGATGACTCTAGCAAGAAGGAGTTCCTGGACCATTTTTTCTATTAGGTCTTATTACATCCGCCTTATTCTATTTTATTGAAAGGCCTTATTAATATTGATCGTTATTACATCCAAATACATTGATCTACCTATGTGCGGGTTAGGACCTTAACACCTTCCCAATGAAAGGTCATGTCTCTTCATGGAAGGACACCCCTGCATGGGTATATAAGGCCCTCATTCTTATTGTATCTCATCATCTCATATTCATAGGCATTATTATTTAATATATTATCCTTTATGGATTATAACCTATTGTCCTACCTACATTGGGTAATTACCTAGTGAACCAGCTTGGTTCACCATAGGTTTTGAAACCATCCTCTAAAAGCTAGGCTAGGTTAAATTTGAAGAGTGTACTTGGCTTGTTATCTTCTTTTTCCACCTACAAAAAGATCGTAAAATGGTATGAGCATCGAATAGTGCCAACCCAAGTCCAACATATTCCAATTGAATTCAATAAATCATTTTGAATGATAAATATATCCATCCTCTTAGAGACAACAATAATATCAGCTCTATTGTTAACCATGTCGGATTCAAATCAATTGGACGCAGGTCCACTGGGCCTGAGTTTTCCAAGGATAATAAATTAAGTCAGCCAAAGGATTTGGGTACGTTGTAGCTTCCTAGATTTCATCTCTACTAAGAGTAAATTTTAAGTCACAATTGAGTATCAGGTTTTAGGTTATAAGTGCTTTGGACCAAAAACAAAATTCTCAAAAATGGAGCTTACCTTAATAAGGTCCATAAATGTTTAAAACAACGAAGGCCTTCTCCTTTCTTCTGCATTTCACTTCCAAAAGAAATCCTAATTTAACTGCAATATATTTAACCAAAATTAAACTATCCTTCCATCCAGTTATAATACCTTTGAAATCTCCTTGCGAACCAATACCAATAAAATCCCACCCATATACCATTTATTTCCAATACTCACACAAAAAATCCCCCCTAGCCATACATTCTTGTATCAACACCAAATCAAGTTCATGTTCCACCAACAAGCATTTGAGGGCCAATTTTTTTTCCCAACCCCCTAGGCCTCTAATATTTAAGGAAAGGATTTTCATCAAGACAACTTTTTTGGGCTATGGAATGCTTTAAGGACCTCGGTAGGTAAAGATTGTTTCCTCTGCTTGAGTTCCCTAAAAAAAAAAAATCCAATCTCTTTTGAGGATCAATGACTGTATATAAGAAAGGGAATATGAATTTCCCTAATATCAAACCCTGACCCTCCTAACATATCCTTTTCCAACTAATCTTTAGGCTTTATGGTTTGAAATTCATAAGGATCCCCCCTCTCTCACTACGCTTAGAGGTAAAGAGAGATATTTTATCTAGTAGAGGAGATTTTCTCTCTTAAACATCGAAAAGGTTTAATACTTCAGTTAAATTCCCAAAATTTAGCTCCTCATTTGACTCTAGATGAGTATTACCATGTTGTTCAATGAATTCATTATCATGATTTGATCTCGAGCTAACCCTAATCCCAAATTTATGAATAGTATGGCCCATAGAGGATTTGTAACACCATGTTTCCCCCAGTTTGTAAATATAAATATAATGGCCAAGAGACTATGGTAAACTCAATATGTGTGAATGTTTGATTTGATGGACCTTTGTATAAAAGGTCAATGAATGTAAATTATGTTATTTACTAGAAAATGGATAAGTGTTGCATGACTGCTGGAAGAGGGGTGTACTAAGAAAGACCACAAATGTTATGAAAATAGATGGTGAAGGGGACCAGGAATGGTTGTGTTAACCTCCACCAAACCAGTACCTTACTGGATTTAATTGCTAAGGACCAGAACAATCTTCTGACCCAGAAATGAATTACAGTCAGGTTGGTAAGTGGAAAGACATCCTCAAGATTTAATGAGGGGATGGGGCAGAGCACCCATCTGTAAGGCTTTCAGACCTAACCACGGATTGGTAATTTGAGCCACACACAATATTGATGAGGAAGGAAAGACAGGAAGGTGTGGTGGGAAAAGGGAGACATGCAAAGAGTGCAGAGATGAGAGGCTAAGCTCTCAGGTTCAAGGAAGAACTAAGGAATGAGTGTTATGGTCGCATGGAAATGGATAGAGGGGTTATAATATAAGTTTATAAACGAGGTTGGTCCTCCTTTCTTCATATTGTGTAACCCGTCACCAAGATCTTGCAGGAGGAGGAGAGTAACCTCCATCCCTACTGTCGCTAAGCTGGAAGAAAGGATTTTATCATAGAGCATCGTGTTTTAGCTCGGGGGTGGCTAGTGGTAAATCTGTTAGGAGTGATTGATCCTATGGTTGGGTGTAAATGGGCACCTCTTTCAGCAGTCGCTTCACATTATTTGGTTCTGATAAGTATTTTCCTACTTCATGTATTGAATTGAAATAATGGATGAATGCATGGGTTTATGTATACATGTGTATCTATAAATGGCTTATGTTTGGAATGATCATGATATGTGTATGCATTCATCTCCTGGTGAACTTATTCTTCTAATGGATAGTTTTTATGCCCCATCTTAGCTCTCGTGGCTTCCTGGAACATAATCTTGTAAGACGACAGAGATAGGAGATATTGTGTTGACCTGAACCTATTCATTTGAAGAGGATACATCTTTCAGACTCCTTGTCATGCGACCGGGATTTCAGGCCCAAGTCCTTATCCATTTCATGATAAATCTCAAGAAGGATAGCAATGTTCAACCCTTGAAAAGGGAAATATCTTCATTTGGAAGATGAGTGGACGAGATTCATTTGGGATTTCCCATATGATCAATACCTAGGAACCTTAAGCTAAGCCTGAGGGAGATAAGTTCCTTATGACTTAGAAGCTCTGGAAGTCCGGGAATTCGGAGTATTTTCAAACCTCATAGTCATAAACTGATTGAATACGAACAAGAGTTATGGTTAGCATTAAGGTTGATCGGCCTTATGCAATTCCCTAGGTGGTTAGGTGAACCTATATGACCAACTAGACAGAGATCCAAAAACCCAAAGGCTGAAGTTGCGAAGAGCCCAGAACCGTAGATCGAGGGATCCTTCAGGTTCTTTTCCAACTTTCGATGTACCAAGGACATGTGGTGCTAGCCCCTTTAGTTCAGATATTGTTCACCTCAAAATATAAGAGGAGTTTGCATCACAACACTCCCAAACATCAAATCCCTAAGGTAACCAGAGCCATAAATATATAAACCTACGTGGTCGGATCTCGACCGTGAGATCTGAGGAATGTTAGAAGTTTGTCAGTCCAGGGTGACATGGTGCAGTGACATCATCCAAGGCGATGTGGACCCCAACTTGACATGCCACATGTTAACACATAATATTTTATTATAATTTGAGATGATTTCCCAAAATACAATTGCTATAGGAGGGTTCTTGTACTTTTGGACAGCTTGACTTCAAGTCAGTTTTTCAGGGGTTTTGAGAAGTAGTTTGTAGTACTTGATGATTACATTGTGTAGTAGACATCATACTATTTCCAACCATATCTATTGTAGCCCAAAATTCCTCTGGTAATGCCTCCAAACACCCTCTCAAATACCACATTGTGTTTCTACTAAGAGCAGGATGTGCTTCTACAATTTTTGAGTGACTAACTTAAAACTTGGATTATGAACAAATGAGAACGTATTTTTGAAAAAATAGAGGAGGTTTTTGTTCATCACATACCAAATAACAAAAACCTCTCTTAGTTTTTCAAAACGTGTTATGGTTAGATATATACTATACACACAAAAGGTTCTACAGAATCACCTAGCCAGACACACAAAGGGCACTATGAAATGTGCAGAACTGTTTTACAGTGGCGCTACGGAATTTCCTGTAATGGTTACTGTTACAAATTTGATCATAAAACTAAACATATGAAGTGGGTTTCTCTGAAATGATTTTTTGATGAATATGATATCCCTATTGACTTGCTGACCAAATTTCATCCTAACCCAGTTTGTAAATTGAGAGAAACAATTAAAACACTAGTGCGCTATGAAATGTGCTGCCAATTCTCTGTTTTGCATAGTTGATTGGATATTCTCCTTGTTGGGAGGTTTCCACCTGTCAAGAAGGGTTCAAATGGATTCTCAAGGATTATTTATATGTCAAGGGACACCTGCACCTAAGTTTTGGCTCCATTAAAGACCTCATACAGTGAGGTTGAAGCAATTTATTAATGACTTCCAACAATTTCCTGAAAAATTAGCAGTTTGTTGGATTTTTGTCTCTTTGATTATTTCCACCTATCTCCAAGGCTTAGAATACAATGGAGGATATGGTATTCTACCTCCTAAGGATATTTGGATGTTATTTTCTATTTAAGAGAGGAGATATCTCTTGGAGAGGGATGGGATTCATGATCCAAGAGAGGAGAGAGCTGGAGGAGCCTTTTTAGTTTCTCCATTGTAAGCCTGGAGGCCTCTTTGTAATGAAATTTTCTACCATTAAAGATTCATGAGAGATGTTATCATATTGTCTTCTTTGTTTTCCCACTTCTCTTTTATCTTCTTGCTTGAACATATTGCAGGTTTTGAGGCTCATAGCTACCATTGATTGATGGATTCATGAACAACAAAGGATTTGTTGTAGCTTGCCCATTAAATCATTGTTCATTGTTTAAGAAAATATTTATTTATTGCAGAAAGGATCTTTGTATAATGGATATTATTCCTTTTTTCATATTCATCATGCTTCTACTCATCATTATATATCTCTTTGTATGATATACAATTTGATTTCCTTTGATCTATAGGATGTTATGACTCCATGCCCTATGGAATGCCTCTGCAGAAATTTTGTTGCCCTCTCCATTTATTTTATAGTCTTGTTGATCCACTTACTCAAACCATTTAATCCATTTATATTCTGATGGGTATTGGGCTTGCACTTATATTAGTCTAAGTGTGACTCTCAATGCTAACATTTTTGGCACTGTTGCCAGGGATGACAATGAAGACACCTTCCCGGGGTGAACTATGATGATTAGATCTAGCTTTGGATGGTGAACTGAAGCTAGAGACTTTTAGACTGCTTATCTTTCACCATGGCGACTCCACTATTTGTATATCTATTGGAGACTCCATTTTTTTGAAATGGACAAGATCCTAGCTTAGAGGTATGCTTTCTGTGATTTTTCAAAGATAGACGATTTTCCAAATCCGATGCTTAGTAGATTTGAATGGGAAGGTTGCCTTCCTAGGTTTATAGGAGAGGATTGGGAAGTACCAGTTGAGTTTTTATTAGACTTTCATGAGTCCATGCTTAAGCTGAAAATTATACATGAAGATGTCCTCATCAAATTGTTTGCATACTATTTAGATGGAGCAACTCATGATTGGTGTAGATCACTCCCAATTGCTTGTATTACTTCACTAAGACATTTTCATGTTGCATTTCGTTTGTTTTGCAAAGAGAATTTTGCAGTTTATTTCTTTTATCAAGAATGTTGTTATGAATTTGATTTGCTGAGTAAAGGATCAAAAAGTCTTAAAGAGTACGTTGCAGTAGAAGACATTTTTCATTATGATCAAGAGGTTGATGATCTTCAAAGTGATAGCCAAGATGTGGATACTTTTGACATTGTATCAAATGTATATACTGTTTTAAGTTGTCATGAAAATCAAATTGTTTCCTTTGAGTATTCAAATGATAAAGAGGAGATCTTTACTAAAGAAAATACAGAGCTTATTAGCATCCAACAAGTATATGATAATGAAGAAGATAGGGAATAATTGCAGCAGTAGTTGAAAGTATCTTTATTACCTATTGATGAGCAGAAAACTCCACAGATCAACGAGGAAATGTCTATCATTTCTATACCTGCGCTTGCAACAAACATCAAACAACATATGAGTAGTTTTAAAGTATATGAGGACCATCATTTTATTGATGAATCATCCTTCACAAAGGAGCGAGATGGTTTTCTTAACCAACAAGAAATGTATTTTCATAAGTTTCATGATCATATGGATTTTTACATACAGTTATATTTTTCAAAGGTTTCTAATGATCCAATTGTTGGTATGATTTCAGATCATAGTTTTAAGTTTCCATTGCTTACTAAGCTCTTGTTGCAAGCTTCATGTCACTTGAAAATTATTTCGAACAATTGCATGGAAGGAGTTATTTTCATCAGTTTGATACTCACATGGTTGCATTGGAAGTATGACTTCAATTAAGCAAAGAAGCTCAACTAGATAGATTAGTGTAGGTTGATGTACATAAATAAGCTCACTCCATGAGCATGTGATTTTTAGTTTGAATTTTTCTATAGTGTGGGTTCAGTTTGCAGCTTATGACAGTGTTTTTATTTTTCAATAAGGGGTAGAGATGTTTTCAGGAATACAGTATGCAGAGATGAAATGGATAAGGAAAATGGAACTTCATATTCTTGGTAGCTCATAGGGAGCATGCCATCCCCTGTGGAGCCAGATGTTAACACATAAGATTGCATTATAATTTGAGATCATTTCCCAAAATACAATTGCTATAGGAGGGTTCATGTACTTTTGGATAGCTTGACTTCAAGTCAATTTTTCAGGGGTTTTGAGAAGGTGTTTGCAGTACTTGATGATTCCATTATGTAGCATAAATAATAAACTTTCCAACCATATCTCTTACAACCCGAAACTCCTCTAGGAAGGCCTCCAAACACCCTCTCAAAGACCACACTACATTTCTGCTAAGAGCACACTGCACTTCTGCAATTTTTGAGTGACTAACTTAAAACTTGGATTATGAACAAATGAGAAGGTATTTTTGAAAACTAGAGGAGGTTTTTGTTCATCACATGCCAAATAACAAAAACCTCTCTCAGTTTTGAAAAAAGTGTTATTGTTAGAGATATATTAGATGCATAAAATGTTCTACGAAATCACCTAGACAAACACACAAAGGGCGCTACGGAATGTGTAGAACTGTTTTACAGTGGTGCTACGGAATTTCCTGTAACAGTTATTGTTACAAATTTGATCATAAAAAAAAAACTAGGAAGTGGGTTTCTCTGAAATTTTTTTTGGAGTAATATGATATTCATGTTGAGTTGTTGACCAAATTTCATCTTGACCTAGTTTGTAAATTTAAAGAAACAATTAAAACACCAGTGCGCTACAGAATGTGTTGTCAATTCTATGTTTTGCATAGTTGATTGGGTATTCGCCTTGTTGGGGGGTTTCCACCTATCAAGGAGGGTTAGAATGGATTCTCAAGGATCATTTAGATGTCAAGGTACACATTCACCTAAGTTTTAGCTTCATTAAATACCTCATGCAGTGAGGTGGAAACAATTTATTAATGACTTTCAACAATTTCCTTAAAATTATTAGTTTGTTGGATTTTTGTCTCTTTGACTGTTGCCACCTATCTCCAAGGCTTAGAATCCAATGGAGGAGATGGGATTCGACCTCCTAAGGATATTTGGATGTAATTTTATATTTAAGAGAGGAGAGAGCTCTTGGAGAGGGATGGGATTCATGAGCCAAGAGAGGAGAGAGCTAGAGGAGCAGTTTTAGTTGCTCATTTGTAAGCCCGAGGGCCTGTTTGTAATGACATTTTCTGCCATTAAAGATTCATGAGAGATGTTATCAGTTTGTCTTATTTGTTTTCCCACTTCTTTGTTATCTTCTTGCTTGAACATATTGCAGGTTTTGAGGATCATAGCTGCCATTGATTGATGGATTCATGAACAACAACGGATTTGTTGTAGCTTTCCCATTAAATCATTGTTCATTGTTTAAGAAAATTTTTATCTATTGCAGAAAGGATATTTGTATAATGGATGTTCTTCCTTTTGTCATATTCACCATGCTTCTACTCATCATTATATATCTCTTTATCCGATATACAATTTGATTGCCTTTGATCTGTAGGATGTTATGACTCCATGCTCTATAGAATGCCTCTGCAGAAATTTTGTTGCCCTCTCCATTTCTTTCCTAGTCTTGCCGATCCACATACTCAAACCATTTAATCCATTTATATTCTGATGGGTACTAGGCTTGCACTTACAACATTCTAAGTGTGAATCTCAGTTCTAACACCACATGTCACCCAAATTTGTATGTATCACGTACCCTATAGGCCCATTGCAACGTAACGCATGTCACCCTGACCCCTCCTACATGTCAGTTATTGATACGTATCCGACTAGCCAACATGGTTGGTGAAATGACCGGGACTCCGGGAGTCCGAGACTTCAGGACTCTAGAGGATCTAGGATGTAGTATGGTAGAGAGATCGAATCGTCTGAAGGCCACAGCCACGTGGTGAGCTTACGAGACTTTGTAAGTTCGAAACTCTGGGTGGTCTCATGCGTAGATAGTAAAGAGGTGTGAAGTGAAAAAATGCCAAATTACTCCACAACTGATATAGGATAAAGAGAGTAAGTCCAGTCATGGGATCGGACGGTGGATGGCCTTCCACCGTGGAGGAAGGAACTTGGAAATAGTATGTGTGAGGTGGTTCCACATGGGCACCACATGGCCCTCAACCAATAAATTCCTAAAGAACTTCAAAGAGATATATTCATTGGTTCTGGGATCAATTTTTGTGCATGGAGACCATGGCTGGAAAAATTTGACGAGAAGAATGTGGTAGAGACCCCAAATGAAGGATTTAATCACTTAAGGAGAAAAAAAAATTGAGGCCCCATCCCTAGGAAAGCCACTCAAGGGTCAGGTGTGCTAAAAATTGGTATCAGAGCATGGTTACATCACTTGGCCTGCTTGTGCTCATGGACAAGTTGTGCAAAAACCATATTTAAAGAAATTTAAGAGTGATGCCCTACCTTGCCTCTTTCCTAAAGAGTCTGGTTAAACTCTTATTGAATAAAAGAATGAAAGCTTTCTATTGTGTTTATGTATTTAATAAATATGAACTATGTGTTGTTCATGAACTACTAGACTGTTAACTAACAACAAGTGTTTTTTCAACACTTAAGTAGTCATTGAATCATGGGGAACTACAAGAATAAAGGATGGTGACATGCCATGAAGTGGGGGATGGCTCCCACAATAGAGACGAAGAATCTGGCGAGAGGAGGGCGGTGGAGACCCCTCCGAATCTGGATGAAACTGTAAGGAGCCTCATGGTTGAATTACAGTGTTGCAAGGCCGACAATGAGAGATTGATAAAGGAGAAAGAAAAAAAAACAGAAATTAATGCAGTCTTGTTGCAGAGCTTATCCAATATACATAGGTAGTTGCAACATGGACCTGCAACTAGTCATGTGGACCGACGATATACGAAGAGAATTCAAATCCCACCTGAGATACGAAGATGTGGTCCCATAAGTGGCCACACTAGGAGGAGTACCTAGAGGAAGGTCCAACCTAGAGACAAAGGAAACTCATAGGAAGAGTCCTCTAGAAAGGAAACTGGCAACTCTGAGGGATCTTCTAGTACAAAAACTAGCTCACATTCTCAAAGGAAAGGGAAAAAGCGAAAGCATCCCAAAATTCATGACCCTAAAGAGTTAAAGAAATCCAAACCAGCCTCTTTCAATGGACAGATTGAGAAAGGGGAAGAGGCAGAAGCTTGCTTGTTTGGTTTAAACAAGTATTTCAGAGTCGATGACTACTCTGAAAACTTGAAGGCTCGAATAGCCATATTCAATATGAATGGAAAAGCTTCCATTTGGTGGGAAGACCTTAAGAATGTGAAAGGAATCCATGAAGAGGAATTATCATGGAAATAGTTTGAGAAACACTTCAAGAAGAAGTATTTGTCAAAGAAATACTTTGATGGGAAGACTAAGGAGTTCTATGAACTCAAGTTGGGACAACTCATCATAGAGGAATATGTCAATAAATTCCTTGAAATGTTGAGGTATGTACCCTACATAAAGGATGAAAAGGTAAAATTACAATGATTTATTAATGGGTTACCTCAGACCTACTGGAACAAAATTGAGTTTGATGAGCCAAAGACCTTAGAAGACACTATCTGGAAGGCAAGGTATTGTTATGAACAACTTGGGAGTTAGACAGAACCTCGTGAGGATTGGAAGAAGAAGAGTGGTTTGGGATTCAATAAGAAGGGGTTCAAATCCTCAAGATTTAAGAACTATAGAAAGGAATCTAGGATAATCCTTCCTACTAGAAGTGTATATCAGAAAAATTTCCCCTTCCATAGTGGAAATAAACCTTTTGGAGTAGCCCCAGGAAAGACTGATAACCCAAATAAGGAACCCTTGAAATGTTGGGGTTGCGGAGAAGAACTTATACTGAGGGATTGTCCACACGGACAATAGAGTGGTAGGAGAGTCTACAATATCCAAGAAGCTACCACAGTCAATTATGTGGCTAGGAGCATGCCACAGATTTATGCAGCTTTGGATAATAAACAAGTCGACCACCAAGCTTAAGTGGTGGAGATGGAAGGTATGATTTCCAACCATTTGGTTTCTATTTTAATTGACCCTGGTACGAATTTGAGTTATGTAGCCCCTCATATTGTTGATCAGTGTAAACTGCAACTAGTTAAACATGTTAAGTCATGGTTAGTACAACTAGACGCTAACACCAAAATAAAAGTAGCAGAGGTCATACTGGCTTTCCAATTCATTATGGACGGATTTCCCACCCAATCTACCCTTAACATACTTCCCCTAGGATCTTATGACCTATTGATTGGTATGGACTGGATAGTTTCTTATAAAGCTAAGTTGGTCTATTACCAAAAAACCTTAGAATGTGTAAATGAAGAAGGGAGAAAGATAACCCTCCAAGGGATTCAAAAGCTTGTCTCATTGAGACGAATATTGTCCCTTCAAATGAAAAAGTATTGCAGAAAGGGATGTCCTCTATATGCAATACAGGTGTTGGAATCTATTGAGGATGAAAAACCGAACCTAGAGGACCACCCCATATTAAGAGAGTATATAGACGTGTTCCCAAAAGAGGTACTGGGTCTACCTCCGAGAAGAGACATTGACTTATCAATAGAACTTGCACCAGGAGCAGTGTCAGTGTCTAGGACACCCTCTAGGATGAGTACACCTGAGCTAGTTGAGCTCAAGCTATATCTAAAGGAAATGATGGACAAAGGCTACATCTAGCTCAGTGTGTCTCCATGGGGAGCACCAGTCTTTTTTGTGAAGAAGAAAGATGGCACACTCCGACTGTGCATAGATTATAGACAAATCAATAAGACAGCCATAAAGAACAAGTACCCCTTACCAAGAATCGATGACTTGTTCAACCAATTGGGGGGTGCTTCCATTTTCTCAAATATTGACTTAAGGTCTGGATACCATCAAGTCCAAATCAAGGATGAAGACATCCACAAAACATCCTTCAGGACCCAATATGGTCACTATGAATTTGTGGTGGTGCCATTTGGATTAACCAATGCCCTTGCCACTTTTACGTACTTGATGAATAATGTACTCAAAAAAATCCTAGATAGATTTGTATTGGTTTTCATTGACGATGTCATAATCTACTCCAAGAACAGAGAGGAGCATGAATAACATCTTAGAATTGTACTTCAATTACTAAGATATCATCAACTCTATGCTAGTTTTAGAAAATGTGACTTTTTCCATAAGAAATTCCATTACTTAGGCCATGTTATTTCTAAAGAAGGAGTGGAAGTAGACCTTGACAAGATCAGATCTATTATGCAATGGCCTACCCCAAAGGATGTATCTGATATTATATCCTTTATGGTCTTAGCAGGATACTATATAAGGTTCATAAAAGGATTCTCCAAGATTGGTTGTCCAATCACTTCCCTTCAGAAAAAGGGGGTTAAATTCGCTTGGACACCAAAATGTGAAGAAAGATTCCAGGAATTGAAATACCTTCTGACCCACGCACCCATGTTGAATATTGCAGACCTTGATAATGAATTCCTTGTGTGTACAGATGCCTGCAAGGAAGGACTCGGAGGAGTCCTTATGCAAGAAGGACGTGTAATTTTCTACGAATACATAAAATTGAATGAGCATGAAATCAATTATGTGACCCATGATCTAGAGTTGGTTTCCATAGTGCATGCTTTAAAAATGTGGAGGCATTACCTCCTGGGTAGGAGATTTGTACTTATGACAGACCATTGTGGATTGAGGCCCCTGTTTGATCAACCAAATCTCAATGATAGACAAGCTAAGTGGATGGATCTCCTTAGTGTGTTTGATTTCAAAATCAAACACATCAAAAGAAAGGAAAATAGGGTGGTCGATGCCCTTAGCAGAAATGTGAAATAAATTCACCTGGTAATGGTGAGCACCTGTGAAACGGGTATCAGGGAAAGAGTCAGGAATGCACAAGAAACAGATGCATTCTTCAAGGCTGTGACATCATACCTAAAGAAATAACCCATAGGGCTAAAGTATGAAGGCTATCAGATGTTGGATGATGGCCTGTTGACTTACAGAAACAAATTGTATATCCCAAATTTTGATGACTTGAAGAGATTCATAATGGATGAACCACACAAGATACCATATATTGGTCAACCAGGATATCAGAAAATGATCACGGCCACTAGGAAACAACTATATTGGCTTGGATTGAAAAATTACATAGCTGACTATCTAGCTAAGTGTCTATAATGCCAGCAAGTTAAGGCAGAACACCAGAACCCAACAGGGTTGTTATAGCCTCTACCAATTCTAGAATGGAAATGGGAAACCATCTCCATGGATTTCATCATCGGATTACCAAAATTGTCCAAGCAGAATGATTCCATCATGGTAGTGGTGGATAAATTGAGCAAGTTTGCTCACTTCGTACCTGTCAAATCAACTTGCAAGGAGATAGATATTGCCAACATTTTCATGAAGGAGATATTCAGACTACATGGCATGCCTAGGGAGATTGTATCTGATAGAGACACAAAATTCACTTCAAGCTTTTGGAAATCCTTGATGGATGGTTTTGAGACTAAAATGTTGTTTATCATAGCCTATCAGCCTCAAATTGATGGATAGACAGAAAGGGTAAACCAAATATTAGAAGACCTGTTAAGAATGCATGTAATGCATTAGCCTAAGAAGTGGGAAGACTACCTTCCATTGGTAGAATTTTCCTACAACAATGGTTATCACGAGTCACTGAAGATGAGAACTTTTGAAACCCTCTATGGTAGATAGAGCAAGATTCCAATCAGCTAGAGTAATCCAATGGATAGAATTACAATCAGACCCGACATGCTGAAAGAAATGGAACAACAAGTGATTCATATAAAGAAAAATCTGAAAATTGCTCAGGATAGTTATGCCGACAGAAAGAGAACTCCTAGAGAGTTCAAGATAGGAGGCCATGTCTATCTTAGAGTTACGCCCAGGAAAAGTTCCCTGAGAATGGGAGCTTGTGCCAAGTTGTCACCTCGGTATTGTGGACCCTTTGAAGTCTTAGATAGAGTGGGACCTATAGCCTATAGGATAGCACTCCCTCTCACAGTAAAGGCACATAATTCTTTCCGTGTTTCATTATTGAAGAAATATGTACATGATTCTAATCATATAATTGACTGGTCTATGATCCAGGTGGATTTGGAGGGAGAATTCCTGTCAGAACCTCAATGCATACTAGATAGGAAGGAAACCCCACTCAGGAACTGAACCATTACACAGGTCAAGGTGCAGTGGAAACACTTTGGCCCAGATGAGGCTACGTGGGAAATGGAGGATTCGATGATACATACATATCCATTTTTGTTCACTTATGTATATACAGAGCATGTTGACAGATAGAACATCAATGACGATGTTCCTTTAAGGGGGAGGGAATTGTAACACCTTGTTTCTCCCAGTTTGTAAATATAACTATAATGGCCAAGACACTATGGAAAACTCAATATGTGTGAATGTTTGATTTGATAGACCTTTGTATAAAAGGTCAATGAATGTAAATTATGTTATTTACTAGAAAATGGATAAGTGTTACATGCCTGCTGGAAGGGGGGTGTAATAAGAAATACCATGAATGTTATGAAAAGAGATGGTGAAGGGGACCAGGAATGGTTGTGTTAACCTCCACCAAACCAATACCTTACTTGATTTAATTGCTCAGGACCAGAACAGTCCTCTGACACATAAATGAATTACAGTCAGGTTGGTAGGTGGTAAGACCTCCTCAAGAGTTAATGAGGGTATGGGGCAGAGCACCCATCTGTAAGGATTTTAGACCTAACCATGGAATGGGAATCCAATCCACACACAATATTGTTGAGGAAGGAAATAAAGGAAGGTGCAGTGGGCGGAGGGAAACCTGCGAAGAGTGCAGAAATGAGAGGCTAAGATCTCAGGTTCAAGGAAGAACTAAGGAATGAGTGTTCTCATTGCAGGGAAATGGCTAGTGGGGTTATGATACAAGATAATAAATGAGGTTGGTCCTCCTTGCTTGGTATTATGTAACCCGTCGCCAAGATCCTACAAGAGGAGGAGAGCAACCTTCGTCCCTACTGTCGTTGAGACAAAAGAAAGGATTTTATCACAGAGCATCGTGGTCTAGCTTGGGGGTGGCTAGTGGTAAATTCGTTAGGAGTGACTGAGCCTATGGTTGGGTGGAAACAAGAACCCATTTCAACAGTCACTTCATGTTATCAGGTTCTGATAAGTATTTTCCTACTTTATGTATTGAATTGAAATAATGGATGAATGCATGGGTTTATGTATACATGTGTATCTATAAATGATTTATGTGTGGAATGATCATGATATGTGTATGCATTCATCTCCTAGTGAAATTATGCTTATGACAGTTAGTTTGTATGCCCCATCTTAACTCTTGAGGCTTCCTAGGACATAATCTTGTAAGACGGTTGAGATAAGAGATATCGTGTCGACCTGAACCTGTCCATCTAAAGAGGATACCTCTTTCATACTCCTTGTCATGCGATCGAGATTTCAGGCCCAAGTCCTTAACCATTTCATGATAAATCTTAGGAAGGATAGCAAGGTTCAAGCCTTGAAAAGGGAAATCTCTTCATCTAGAAGACGATTGAACGAGATCTGTTCGGGAGGACCCATATGACCAATACCTAAGAACCTTAGGCTAAGCCTAAGGGAGCTAAGTTCCTTCTAACTTCAGAGTTTCGCAAGTCCAGGACTTCAGAATATTGTCGACCCTCATAGTCATAAACCAACCGAATATGACTAAGAGTTACAGTTAATCGTAAGGTTGACCGATGTTAGGCAGTTCCCCAGGTGGTTAGGTGAACCTATCTAACCAACTAAACCGAGATCCAAAACCCAGAAGTCTAAAGCCGTGAAGAACCTAGAACCATAGATCGAGGTATCCTTTGGGGTCTTTCCCAGTCGTCGATATATCAGGGATGCGTGGCACTAACCCCTTTATTCTAGAGATTGGTCACTTTAGAAAATAAAAGGAGTTTGCATTGCAACACTCCCGAACATTGAATCCCTGAGGTAACTACAGCCATAAATCTATAAACCTATGTGGTTGGATCTCGATCGTGAGATATAAGTAATGTTAGAAGTCTATCAGTCCGGGATGTCGTGGTGTAGTGACATCATCCAGGGTACGTGGACCCCAGATTTATGTACCACGTGTCACCCAGATTCATATGTATTACGTACTTTTATAGGCCCATTGGAACGTAACACGTGTCACCCTGACCCCTCCTATGTGTTAGTTCCTTATACATGTCTACCTAGCCAACGTGGTTGGTGAAATGATCAGGACTCTGGGAGTCTAGGACTTCGGGACTCTAGAGGATCTAGGATGTAGTATGGTAGAGATATCAAATGGTCTGAAGGCCAGAGCCATGTGGTGAGCTTATGGGACTTCGAAAGTTCGGAACTCTGGGTGGTCTTGTGCGTAGATATTAAAGAGGCGTGAAACATCAAAACGTCGAATTCCTCCATAGTTGATATAGGATAAAGAGAGTAGGTCCAGTCATGGGATCAGATGATGGATGGACTTCCACCGTGGAGAAATGATATTGTAAATAGTACATGTGAGGTGGGTCCACGTGGGTTTCATGTGGCCCTCAACCAATAAATGCCCAAAGAACTTCGGAGAGATATATATGTCGGTTATGGGCTCAATTTTTGTGCATGGAGACCATGGTTGGAAAACTATGGATGAGAAGAATGTGGTGGGGACCCTGAATGAAGGATTTGATCACTTAAGGAGAACGGAATTTTGAGGCCCCGTCCCTAGGAAAGCCACTCAAGGTTCAGGTGTGCTACAAGATTCCTTCCCAGAAATGGCATCAACATCAATCATATTTTGTGGGTGTTCAAAAAATTTACCGAAAGCGCTAGATGTCTGAATTCTTTGAGGAAAATCTGATGCATCGAGGCCCACATTGTCCCTCACTGATTTTATTCCATGACGAAGACTTGTAGTTAGATATGCTTCCCCTAGTCGCCAATCCTCTATCATTCTAAAAGATAAATCCTCTAAGGACAGTTGATGTTCAATTAGATATTTAGTCAAGGTTGTACCCCTCCCTGACTCACTAGCATTAATGATTTGTCTTTCCCATGGTATTTTTCAGAGGTTTCTTTTTTTCTTCAGTCAACATCTTTCTGTCCTTCAAGCCTTTGAGCACCCATTTCTTTTGGAAGGCTAATGGACAATCTTTGAAAATGTGACCAACCTTATGACATCTAATGCACCAGAGAGGTACATTCTAGTAATCCAATGGCTAAGAAAATGATCTATCACTACAAACCATCTCAATGGACTCATAGAGACCTTCACGAACCCTTAGATTAACCAAAATTTTTGCAAATTTCATTTCATTGTTTGTCTAAAATATGTCATCCACCGCTAGGGTCCCCTATCACTTTTAATATGACCACTCCACTACTATAGAGGAATCCCTGGGAGCTTAATCCATACAAGTTTAACCTCTAATCCCTCATCTTTTGGATTTAAAATCGGTCATCATGTACGCAAAATTAATACTAAAGAATCCCAGAACCACTGATTCAACAGTATCTTGGATGCATCCATTTTTCCCTGGAAAAAAAATCCTAACCATTCCTTGCACATAACATGGAAAAATGAGGAATAACCCACTATCAGAGCCCAATTTTCCTGTATTCACACTCCCAATGAGGGATTAACCACTTTCCTACCTGTGAATTTTCCTACCAGGGATTTTCCATCTAAATCCATAATGTCCAATTTCACGTCTTTCCCTACTACCAATGATATATCCCTGCCATAATTTTTAATCACCTTCTTGATTTTCTTCTTCGCCTATGAGGGTAGGGATGTTGATCCTCCCCTCGGTTGGGTTATACCCATACTTTTCCCTACAAAGCCCTCTTTTACCACTTTTTCCCTTGAAGCCTTTGTCAAGAAAGTACGGAAAACACCAATTCATTGGAGAGAATATGAGTACCAAGGTTTGTTTGGAGTGTAAAGTTTTGTGCATATTCAACCTATCTATCAACCCAAATATCTATTGTACCCCTTCTCTTATCTTCATCGTGGCCAGTGAATCTATCATTTTTCCCCAAATAACCTAAGTTATCATCGAGATTTTCCTTGTTTCTCTGGATGACTAGGGTTCATCAATGATCTTGGGTTTTGGTTGTGATGTGGATCCACTTCAAGTCACCCTATCAGGTAGCCTTTGTATCAACTCCTTTATTGATGAATGTGATTACTCTACGAAAATATCTGCCTATGACAAGGAGTCCTCCACGTAGTCTACCATATCTTCGTACCTGTCTGACTCTATCTCCATCGTTGTGTCATATAGTTTGTGTTGAAATACCCTACCTATAGAAACCCTATGAAATCTTCATAACCCTGAACCACAATAGCTCAAGAGCTCTAATGTAGTGATACCAACTTTGGGGGGTTATTTCTCTTTCTGGACTATTTCCATTTCTGGGTTGTTTCCCTTTGTAGAGTGTTTCGATTTCTAGGTTGTTTCCATAGGGATAATTGACCT
>ML783096.1:636119-668141 GCA_009831015.1 Picea engelmannii
TATTATAATTTGAGATGATTTCCCAAAATACAATTGCTATAGGAGGGTTCTTGTACTTTTGGACAGCTTGACTTCAAGTCAGTTTTTCAGGGGTTTTGAGAAGTAGTTTGTAGTACTTGATGATTACATTGTGTAGTAGACATCATACTATTTCCAACCATATCTATTGTAGCCCAAAATTCCTCTGGTAATGCCTCCAAACACCCTCTCAAATACCACATTGTGTTTCTACTAAGAGCAGGATGTGCTTCTACAATTTTTGAGTGACTAACTTAAAACTTGGATTATGAACAAATGAGAACGTATTTTTGAAAAAATAGAGGAGGTTTTTGTTCATCACATACCAAATAACAAAAACCTCTCTTAGTTTTTCAAAACGTGTTATGGTTAGATATATACTATACACACAAAAGGTTCTACAGAATCACCTAGCCAGACACACAAAGGGCACTATGAAATGTGCAGAACTGTTTTACAGTGGCGCTACGGAATTTCCTGTAATGGTTACTGTTACAAATTTGATCATAAAACTAAACATATGAAGTGGGTTTCTCTGAAATGATTTTTTGATGAATATGATATCCCTATTGACTTGCTGACCAAATTTCATCCTAACCCAGTTTGTAAATTGAGAGAAACAATTAAAACACTAGTGCGCTATGAAATGTGCTGCCAATTCTCTGTTTTGCATAGTTGATTGGATATTCTCCTTGTTGGGAGGTTTCCACCTGTCAAGAAGGGTTCAAATGGATTCTCAAGGATTATTTATATGTCAAGGGACACCTGCACCTAAGTTTTGGCTCCATTAAAGACCTCATACAGTGAGGTTGAAGCAATTTATTAATGACTTCCAACAATTTCCTGAAAAATTAGCAGTTTGTTGGATTTTTGTCTCTTTGATTATTTCCACCTATCTCCAAGGCTTAGAATACAATGGAGGATATGGTATTCTACCTCCTAAGGATATTTGGATGTTATTTTCTATTTAAGAGAGGAGATATCTCTTGGAGAGGGATGGGATTCATGATCCAAGAGAGGAGAGAGCTGGAGGAGCCTTTTTAGTTTCTCCATTGTAAGCCTGGAGGCCTCTTTGTAATGAAATTTTCTACCATTAAAGATTCATGAGAGATGTTATCATATTGTCTTCTTTGTTTTCCCACTTCTCTTTTATCTTCTTGCTTGAACATATTGCAGGTTTTGAGGCTCATAGCTACCATTGATTGATGGATTCATGAACAACAAAGGATTTGTTGTAGCTTGCCCATTAAATCATTGTTCATTGTTTAAGAAAATATTTATTTATTGCAGAAAGGATCTTTGTATAATGGATATTATTCCTTTTTTCATATTCATCATGCTTCTACTCATCATTATATATCTCTTTGTATGATATACAATTTGATTTCCTTTGATCTATAGGATGTTATGACTCCATGCCCTATGGAATGCCTCTGCAGAAATTTTGTTGCCCTCTCCATTTATTTTATAGTCTTGTTGATCCACTTACTCAAACCATTTAATCCATTTATATTCTGATGGGTATTGGGCTTGCACTTATATTAGTCTAAGTGTGACTCTCAATGCTAACATTTTTGGCACTGTTGCCAGGGATGACAATGAAGACACCTTCCCGGGGTGAACTATGATGATTAGATCTAGCTTTGGATGGTGAACTGAAGCTAGAGACTTTTAGACTGCTTATCTTTCACCATGGCGACTCCACTATTTGTATATCTATTGGAGACTCCATTTTTTTGAAATGGACAAGATCCTAGCTTAGAGGTATGCTTTCTGTGATTTTTCAAAGATAGACGATTTTCCAAATCCGATGCTTAGTAGATTTGAATGGGAAGGTTGCCTTCCTAGGTTTATAGGAGAGGATTGGGAAGTACCAGTTGAGTTTTTATTAGACTTTCATGAGTCCATGCTTAAGCTGAAAATTATACATGAAGATGTCCTCATCAAATTGTTTGCATACTATTTAGATGGAGCAACTCATGATTGGTGTAGATCACTCCCAATTGCTTGTATTACTTCACTAAGACATTTTCATGTTGCATTTCGTTTGTTTTGCAAAGAGAATTTTGCAGTTTATTTCTTTTATCAAGAATGTTGTTATGAATTTGATTTGCTGAGTAAAGGATCAAAAAGTCTTAAAGAGTACGTTGCAGTAGAAGACATTTTTCATTATGATCAAGAGGTTGATGATCTTCAAAGTGATAGCCAAGATGTGGATACTTTTGACATTGTATCAAATGTATATACTGTTTTAAGTTGTCATGAAAATCAAATTGTTTCCTTTGAGTATTCAAATGATAAAGAGGAGATCTTTACTAAAGAAAATACAGAGCTTATTAGCATCCAACAAGTATATGATAATGAAGAAGATAGGGAATAATTGCAGCAGTAGTTGAAAGTATCTTTATTACCTATTGATGAGCAGAAAACTCCACAGATCAACGAGGAAATGTCTATCATTTCTATACCTGCGCTTGCAACAAACATCAAACAACATATGAGTAGTTTTAAAGTATATGAGGACCATCATTTTATTGATGAATCATCCTTCACAAAGGAGCGAGATGGTTTTCTTAACCAACAAGAAATGTATTTTCATAAGTTTCATGATCATATGGATTTTTACATACAGTTATATTTTTCAAAGGTTTCTAATGATCCAATTGTTGGTATGATTTCAGATCATAGTTTTAAGTTTCCATTGCTTACTAAGCTCTTGTTGCAAGCTTCATGTCACTTGAAAATTATTTCGAACAATTGCATGGAAGGAGTTATTTTCATCAGTTTGATACTCACATGGTTGCATTGGAAGTATGACTTCAATTAAGCAAAGAAGCTCAACTAGATAGATTAGTGTAGGTTGATGTACATAAATAAGCTCACTCCATGAGCATGTGATTTTTAGTTTGAATTTTTCTATAGTGTGGGTTCAGTTTGCAGCTTATGACAGTGTTTTTATTTTTCAATAAGGGGTAGAGATGTTTTCAGGAATACAGTATGCAGAGATGAAATGGATAAGGAAAATGGAACTTCATATTCTTGGTAGCTCATAGGGAGCATGCCATCCCCTGTGGAGCCAGATGTTAACACATAAGATTGCATTATAATTTGAGATCATTTCCCAAAATACAATTGCTATAGGAGGGTTCATGTACTTTTGGATAGCTTGACTTCAAGTCAATTTTTCAGGGGTTTTGAGAAGGTGTTTGCAGTACTTGATGATTCCATTATGTAGCATAAATAATAAACTTTCCAACCATATCTCTTACAACCCGAAACTCCTCTAGGAAGGCCTCCAAACACCCTCTCAAAGACCACACTACATTTCTGCTAAGAGCACACTGCACTTCTGCAATTTTTGAGTGACTAACTTAAAACTTGGATTATGAACAAATGAGAAGGTATTTTTGAAAACTAGAGGAGGTTTTTGTTCATCACATGCCAAATAACAAAAACCTCTCTCAGTTTTGAAAAAAGTGTTATTGTTAGAGATATATTAGATGCATAAAATGTTCTACGAAATCACCTAGACAAACACACAAAGGGCGCTACGGAATGTGTAGAACTGTTTTACAGTGGTGCTACGGAATTTCCTGTAACAGTTATTGTTACAAATTTGATCATAAAAAAAAAACTAGGAAGTGGGTTTCTCTGAAATTTTTTTTGGAGTAATATGATATTCATGTTGAGTTGTTGACCAAATTTCATCTTGACCTAGTTTGTAAATTTAAAGAAACAATTAAAACACCAGTGCGCTACAGAATGTGTTGTCAATTCTATGTTTTGCATAGTTGATTGGGTATTCGCCTTGTTGGGGGGTTTCCACCTATCAAGGAGGGTTAGAATGGATTCTCAAGGATCATTTAGATGTCAAGGTACACATTCACCTAAGTTTTAGCTTCATTAAATACCTCATGCAGTGAGGTGGAAACAATTTATTAATGACTTTCAACAATTTCCTTAAAATTATTAGTTTGTTGGATTTTTGTCTCTTTGACTGTTGCCACCTATCTCCAAGGCTTAGAATCCAATGGAGGAGATGGGATTCGACCTCCTAAGGATATTTGGATGTAATTTTATATTTAAGAGAGGAGAGAGCTCTTGGAGAGGGATGGGATTCATGAGCCAAGAGAGGAGAGAGCTAGAGGAGCAGTTTTAGTTGCTCATTTGTAAGCCCGAGGGCCTGTTTGTAATGACATTTTCTGCCATTAAAGATTCATGAGAGATGTTATCAGTTTGTCTTATTTGTTTTCCCACTTCTTTGTTATCTTCTTGCTTGAACATATTGCAGGTTTTGAGGATCATAGCTGCCATTGATTGATGGATTCATGAACAACAACGGATTTGTTGTAGCTTTCCCATTAAATCATTGTTCATTGTTTAAGAAAATTTTTATCTATTGCAGAAAGGATATTTGTATAATGGATGTTCTTCCTTTTGTCATATTCACCATGCTTCTACTCATCATTATATATCTCTTTATCCGATATACAATTTGATTGCCTTTGATCTGTAGGATGTTATGACTCCATGCTCTATAGAATGCCTCTGCAGAAATTTTGTTGCCCTCTCCATTTCTTTCCTAGTCTTGCCGATCCACATACTCAAACCATTTAATCCATTTATATTCTGATGGGTACTAGGCTTGCACTTACAACATTCTAAGTGTGAATCTCAGTTCTAACACCACATGTCACCCAAATTTGTATGTATCACGTACCCTATAGGCCCATTGCAACGTAACGCATGTCACCCTGACCCCTCCTACATGTCAGTTATTGATACGTATCCGACTAGCCAACATGGTTGGTGAAATGACCGGGACTCCGGGAGTCCGAGACTTCAGGACTCTAGAGGATCTAGGATGTAGTATGGTAGAGAGATCGAATCGTCTGAAGGCCACAGCCACGTGGTGAGCTTACGAGACTTTGTAAGTTCGAAACTCTGGGTGGTCTCATGCGTAGATAGTAAAGAGGTGTGAAGTGAAAAAATGCCAAATTACTCCACAACTGATATAGGATAAAGAGAGTAAGTCCAGTCATGGGATCGGACGGTGGATGGCCTTCCACCGTGGAGGAAGGAACTTGGAAATAGTATGTGTGAGGTGGTTCCACATGGGCACCACATGGCCCTCAACCAATAAATTCCTAAAGAACTTCAAAGAGATATATTCATTGGTTCTGGGATCAATTTTTGTGCATGGAGACCATGGCTGGAAAAATTTGACGAGAAGAATGTGGTAGAGACCCCAAATGAAGGATTTAATCACTTAAGGAGAAAAAAAAATTGAGGCCCCATCCCTAGGAAAGCCACTCAAGGGTCAGGTGTGCTAAAAATTGGTATCAGAGCATGGTTACATCACTTGGCCTGCTTGTGCTCATGGACAAGTTGTGCAAAAACCATATTTAAAGAAATTTAAGAGTGATGCCCTACCTTGCCTCTTTCCTAAAGAGTCTGGTTAAACTCTTATTGAATAAAAGAATGAAAGCTTTCTATTGTGTTTATGTATTTAATAAATATGAACTATGTGTTGTTCATGAACTACTAGACTGTTAACTAACAACAAGTGTTTTTTCAACACTTAAGTAGTCATTGAATCATGGGGAACTACAAGAATAAAGGATGGTGACATGCCATGAAGTGGGGGATGGCTCCCACAATAGAGACGAAGAATCTGGCGAGAGGAGGGCGGTGGAGACCCCTCCGAATCTGGATGAAACTGTAAGGAGCCTCATGGTTGAATTACAGTGTTGCAAGGCCGACAATGAGAGATTGATAAAGGAGAAAGAAAAAAAAACAGAAATTAATGCAGTCTTGTTGCAGAGCTTATCCAATATACATAGGTAGTTGCAACATGGACCTGCAACTAGTCATGTGGACCGACGATATACGAAGAGAATTCAAATCCCACCTGAGATACGAAGATGTGGTCCCATAAGTGGCCACACTAGGAGGAGTACCTAGAGGAAGGTCCAACCTAGAGACAAAGGAAACTCATAGGAAGAGTCCTCTAGAAAGGAAACTGGCAACTCTGAGGGATCTTCTAGTACAAAAACTAGCTCACATTCTCAAAGGAAAGGGAAAAAGCGAAAGCATCCCAAAATTCATGACCCTAAAGAGTTAAAGAAATCCAAACCAGCCTCTTTCAATGGACAGATTGAGAAAGGGGAAGAGGCAGAAGCTTGCTTGTTTGGTTTAAACAAGTATTTCAGAGTCGATGACTACTCTGAAAACTTGAAGGCTCGAATAGCCATATTCAATATGAATGGAAAAGCTTCCATTTGGTGGGAAGACCTTAAGAATGTGAAAGGAATCCATGAAGAGGAATTATCATGGAAATAGTTTGAGAAACACTTCAAGAAGAAGTATTTGTCAAAGAAATACTTTGATGGGAAGACTAAGGAGTTCTATGAACTCAAGTTGGGACAACTCATCATAGAGGAATATGTCAATAAATTCCTTGAAATGTTGAGGTATGTACCCTACATAAAGGATGAAAAGGTAAAATTACAATGATTTATTAATGGGTTACCTCAGACCTACTGGAACAAAATTGAGTTTGATGAGCCAAAGACCTTAGAAGACACTATCTGGAAGGCAAGGTATTGTTATGAACAACTTGGGAGTTAGACAGAACCTCGTGAGGATTGGAAGAAGAAGAGTGGTTTGGGATTCAATAAGAAGGGGTTCAAATCCTCAAGATTTAAGAACTATAGAAAGGAATCTAGGATAATCCTTCCTACTAGAAGTGTATATCAGAAAAATTTCCCCTTCCATAGTGGAAATAAACCTTTTGGAGTAGCCCCAGGAAAGACTGATAACCCAAATAAGGAACCCTTGAAATGTTGGGGTTGCGGAGAAGAACTTATACTGAGGGATTGTCCACACGGACAATAGAGTGGTAGGAGAGTCTACAATATCCAAGAAGCTACCACAGTCAATTATGTGGCTAGGAGCATGCCACAGATTTATGCAGCTTTGGATAATAAACAAGTCGACCACCAAGCTTAAGTGGTGGAGATGGAAGGTATGATTTCCAACCATTTGGTTTCTATTTTAATTGACCCTGGTACGAATTTGAGTTATGTAGCCCCTCATATTGTTGATCAGTGTAAACTGCAACTAGTTAAACATGTTAAGTCATGGTTAGTACAACTAGACGCTAACACCAAAATAAAAGTAGCAGAGGTCATACTGGCTTTCCAATTCATTATGGACGGATTTCCCACCCAATCTACCCTTAACATACTTCCCCTAGGATCTTATGACCTATTGATTGGTATGGACTGGATAGTTTCTTATAAAGCTAAGTTGGTCTATTACCAAAAAACCTTAGAATGTGTAAATGAAGAAGGGAGAAAGATAACCCTCCAAGGGATTCAAAAGCTTGTCTCATTGAGACGAATATTGTCCCTTCAAATGAAAAAGTATTGCAGAAAGGGATGTCCTCTATATGCAATACAGGTGTTGGAATCTATTGAGGATGAAAAACCGAACCTAGAGGACCACCCCATATTAAGAGAGTATATAGACGTGTTCCCAAAAGAGGTACTGGGTCTACCTCCGAGAAGAGACATTGACTTATCAATAGAACTTGCACCAGGAGCAGTGTCAGTGTCTAGGACACCCTCTAGGATGAGTACACCTGAGCTAGTTGAGCTCAAGCTATATCTAAAGGAAATGATGGACAAAGGCTACATCTAGCTCAGTGTGTCTCCATGGGGAGCACCAGTCTTTTTTGTGAAGAAGAAAGATGGCACACTCCGACTGTGCATAGATTATAGACAAATCAATAAGACAGCCATAAAGAACAAGTACCCCTTACCAAGAATCGATGACTTGTTCAACCAATTGGGGGGTGCTTCCATTTTCTCAAATATTGACTTAAGGTCTGGATACCATCAAGTCCAAATCAAGGATGAAGACATCCACAAAACATCCTTCAGGACCCAATATGGTCACTATGAATTTGTGGTGGTGCCATTTGGATTAACCAATGCCCTTGCCACTTTTACGTACTTGATGAATAATGTACTCAAAAAAATCCTAGATAGATTTGTATTGGTTTTCATTGACGATGTCATAATCTACTCCAAGAACAGAGAGGAGCATGAATAACATCTTAGAATTGTACTTCAATTACTAAGATATCATCAACTCTATGCTAGTTTTAGAAAATGTGACTTTTTCCATAAGAAATTCCATTACTTAGGCCATGTTATTTCTAAAGAAGGAGTGGAAGTAGACCTTGACAAGATCAGATCTATTATGCAATGGCCTACCCCAAAGGATGTATCTGATATTATATCCTTTATGGTCTTAGCAGGATACTATATAAGGTTCATAAAAGGATTCTCCAAGATTGGTTGTCCAATCACTTCCCTTCAGAAAAAGGGGGTTAAATTCGCTTGGACACCAAAATGTGAAGAAAGATTCCAGGAATTGAAATACCTTCTGACCCACGCACCCATGTTGAATATTGCAGACCTTGATAATGAATTCCTTGTGTGTACAGATGCCTGCAAGGAAGGACTCGGAGGAGTCCTTATGCAAGAAGGACGTGTAATTTTCTACGAATACATAAAATTGAATGAGCATGAAATCAATTATGTGACCCATGATCTAGAGTTGGTTTCCATAGTGCATGCTTTAAAAATGTGGAGGCATTACCTCCTGGGTAGGAGATTTGTACTTATGACAGACCATTGTGGATTGAGGCCCCTGTTTGATCAACCAAATCTCAATGATAGACAAGCTAAGTGGATGGATCTCCTTAGTGTGTTTGATTTCAAAATCAAACACATCAAAAGAAAGGAAAATAGGGTGGTCGATGCCCTTAGCAGAAATGTGAAATAAATTCACCTGGTAATGGTGAGCACCTGTGAAACGGGTATCAGGGAAAGAGTCAGGAATGCACAAGAAACAGATGCATTCTTCAAGGCTGTGACATCATACCTAAAGAAATAACCCATAGGGCTAAAGTATGAAGGCTATCAGATGTTGGATGATGGCCTGTTGACTTACAGAAACAAATTGTATATCCCAAATTTTGATGACTTGAAGAGATTCATAATGGATGAACCACACAAGATACCATATATTGGTCAACCAGGATATCAGAAAATGATCACGGCCACTAGGAAACAACTATATTGGCTTGGATTGAAAAATTACATAGCTGACTATCTAGCTAAGTGTCTATAATGCCAGCAAGTTAAGGCAGAACACCAGAACCCAACAGGGTTGTTATAGCCTCTACCAATTCTAGAATGGAAATGGGAAACCATCTCCATGGATTTCATCATCGGATTACCAAAATTGTCCAAGCAGAATGATTCCATCATGGTAGTGGTGGATAAATTGAGCAAGTTTGCTCACTTCGTACCTGTCAAATCAACTTGCAAGGAGATAGATATTGCCAACATTTTCATGAAGGAGATATTCAGACTACATGGCATGCCTAGGGAGATTGTATCTGATAGAGACACAAAATTCACTTCAAGCTTTTGGAAATCCTTGATGGATGGTTTTGAGACTAAAATGTTGTTTATCATAGCCTATCAGCCTCAAATTGATGGATAGACAGAAAGGGTAAACCAAATATTAGAAGACCTGTTAAGAATGCATGTAATGCATTAGCCTAAGAAGTGGGAAGACTACCTTCCATTGGTAGAATTTTCCTACAACAATGGTTATCACGAGTCACTGAAGATGAGAACTTTTGAAACCCTCTATGGTAGATAGAGCAAGATTCCAATCAGCTAGAGTAATCCAATGGATAGAATTACAATCAGACCCGACATGCTGAAAGAAATGGAACAACAAGTGATTCATATAAAGAAAAATCTGAAAATTGCTCAGGATAGTTATGCCGACAGAAAGAGAACTCCTAGAGAGTTCAAGATAGGAGGCCATGTCTATCTTAGAGTTACGCCCAGGAAAAGTTCCCTGAGAATGGGAGCTTGTGCCAAGTTGTCACCTCGGTATTGTGGACCCTTTGAAGTCTTAGATAGAGTGGGACCTATAGCCTATAGGATAGCACTCCCTCTCACAGTAAAGGCACATAATTCTTTCCGTGTTTCATTATTGAAGAAATATGTACATGATTCTAATCATATAATTGACTGGTCTATGATCCAGGTGGATTTGGAGGGAGAATTCCTGTCAGAACCTCAATGCATACTAGATAGGAAGGAAACCCCACTCAGGAACTGAACCATTACACAGGTCAAGGTGCAGTGGAAACACTTTGGCCCAGATGAGGCTACGTGGGAAATGGAGGATTCGATGATACATACATATCCATTTTTGTTCACTTATGTATATACAGAGCATGTTGACAGATAGAACATCAATGACGATGTTCCTTTAAGGGGGAGGGAATTGTAACACCTTGTTTCTCCCAGTTTGTAAATATAACTATAATGGCCAAGACACTATGGAAAACTCAATATGTGTGAATGTTTGATTTGATAGACCTTTGTATAAAAGGTCAATGAATGTAAATTATGTTATTTACTAGAAAATGGATAAGTGTTACATGCCTGCTGGAAGGGGGGTGTAATAAGAAATACCATGAATGTTATGAAAAGAGATGGTGAAGGGGACCAGGAATGGTTGTGTTAACCTCCACCAAACCAATACCTTACTTGATTTAATTGCTCAGGACCAGAACAGTCCTCTGACACATAAATGAATTACAGTCAGGTTGGTAGGTGGTAAGACCTCCTCAAGAGTTAATGAGGGTATGGGGCAGAGCACCCATCTGTAAGGATTTTAGACCTAACCATGGAATGGGAATCCAATCCACACACAATATTGTTGAGGAAGGAAATAAAGGAAGGTGCAGTGGGCGGAGGGAAACCTGCGAAGAGTGCAGAAATGAGAGGCTAAGATCTCAGGTTCAAGGAAGAACTAAGGAATGAGTGTTCTCATTGCAGGGAAATGGCTAGTGGGGTTATGATACAAGATAATAAATGAGGTTGGTCCTCCTTGCTTGGTATTATGTAACCCGTCGCCAAGATCCTACAAGAGGAGGAGAGCAACCTTCGTCCCTACTGTCGTTGAGACAAAAGAAAGGATTTTATCACAGAGCATCGTGGTCTAGCTTGGGGGTGGCTAGTGGTAAATTCGTTAGGAGTGACTGAGCCTATGGTTGGGTGGAAACAAGAACCCATTTCAACAGTCACTTCATGTTATCAGGTTCTGATAAGTATTTTCCTACTTTATGTATTGAATTGAAATAATGGATGAATGCATGGGTTTATGTATACATGTGTATCTATAAATGATTTATGTGTGGAATGATCATGATATGTGTATGCATTCATCTCCTAGTGAAATTATGCTTATGACAGTTAGTTTGTATGCCCCATCTTAACTCTTGAGGCTTCCTAGGACATAATCTTGTAAGACGGTTGAGATAAGAGATATCGTGTCGACCTGAACCTGTCCATCTAAAGAGGATACCTCTTTCATACTCCTTGTCATGCGATCGAGATTTCAGGCCCAAGTCCTTAACCATTTCATGATAAATCTTAGGAAGGATAGCAAGGTTCAAGCCTTGAAAAGGGAAATCTCTTCATCTAGAAGACGATTGAACGAGATCTGTTCGGGAGGACCCATATGACCAATACCTAAGAACCTTAGGCTAAGCCTAAGGGAGCTAAGTTCCTTCTAACTTCAGAGTTTCGCAAGTCCAGGACTTCAGAATATTGTCGACCCTCATAGTCATAAACCAACCGAATATGACTAAGAGTTACAGTTAATCGTAAGGTTGACCGATGTTAGGCAGTTCCCCAGGTGGTTAGGTGAACCTATCTAACCAACTAAACCGAGATCCAAAACCCAGAAGTCTAAAGCCGTGAAGAACCTAGAACCATAGATCGAGGTATCCTTTGGGGTCTTTCCCAGTCGTCGATATATCAGGGATGCGTGGCACTAACCCCTTTATTCTAGAGATTGGTCACTTTAGAAAATAAAAGGAGTTTGCATTGCAACACTCCCGAACATTGAATCCCTGAGGTAACTACAGCCATAAATCTATAAACCTATGTGGTTGGATCTCGATCGTGAGATATAAGTAATGTTAGAAGTCTATCAGTCCGGGATGTCGTGGTGTAGTGACATCATCCAGGGTACGTGGACCCCAGATTTATGTACCACGTGTCACCCAGATTCATATGTATTACGTACTTTTATAGGCCCATTGGAACGTAACACGTGTCACCCTGACCCCTCCTATGTGTTAGTTCCTTATACATGTCTACCTAGCCAACGTGGTTGGTGAAATGATCAGGACTCTGGGAGTCTAGGACTTCGGGACTCTAGAGGATCTAGGATGTAGTATGGTAGAGATATCAAATGGTCTGAAGGCCAGAGCCATGTGGTGAGCTTATGGGACTTCGAAAGTTCGGAACTCTGGGTGGTCTTGTGCGTAGATATTAAAGAGGCGTGAAACATCAAAACGTCGAATTCCTCCATAGTTGATATAGGATAAAGAGAGTAGGTCCAGTCATGGGATCAGATGATGGATGGACTTCCACCGTGGAGAAATGATATTGTAAATAGTACATGTGAGGTGGGTCCACGTGGGTTTCATGTGGCCCTCAACCAATAAATGCCCAAAGAACTTCGGAGAGATATATATGTCGGTTATGGGCTCAATTTTTGTGCATGGAGACCATGGTTGGAAAACTATGGATGAGAAGAATGTGGTGGGGACCCTGAATGAAGGATTTGATCACTTAAGGAGAACGGAATTTTGAGGCCCCGTCCCTAGGAAAGCCACTCAAGGTTCAGGTGTGCTACAAGATTCCTTCCCAGAAATGGCATCAACATCAATCATATTTTGTGGGTGTTCAAAAAATTTACCGAAAGCGCTAGATGTCTGAATTCTTTGAGGAAAATCTGATGCATCGAGGCCCACATTGTCCCTCACTGATTTTATTCCATGACGAAGACTTGTAGTTAGATATGCTTCCCCTAGTCGCCAATCCTCTATCATTCTAAAAGATAAATCCTCTAAGGACAGTTGATGTTCAATTAGATATTTAGTCAAGGTTGTACCCCTCCCTGACTCACTAGCATTAATGATTTGTCTTTCCCATGGTATTTTTCAGAGGTTTCTTTTTTTCTTCAGTCAACATCTTTCTGTCCTTCAAGCCTTTGAGCACCCATTTCTTTTGGAAGGCTAATGGACAATCTTTGAAAATGTGACCAACCTTATGACATCTAATGCACCAGAGAGGTACATTCTAGTAATCCAATGGCTAAGAAAATGATCTATCACTACAAACCATCTCAATGGACTCATAGAGACCTTCACGAACCCTTAGATTAACCAAAATTTTTGCAAATTTCATTTCATTGTTTGTCTAAAATATGTCATCCACCGCTAGGGTCCCCTATCACTTTTAATATGACCACTCCACTACTATAGAGGAATCCCTGGGAGCTTAATCCATACAAGTTTAACCTCTAATCCCTCATCTTTTGGATTTAAAATCGGTCATCATGTACGCAAAATTAATACTAAAGAATCCCAGAACCACTGATTCAACAGTATCTTGGATGCATCCATTTTTCCCTGGAAAAAAAATCCTAACCATTCCTTGCACATAACATGGAAAAATGAGGAATAACCCACTATCAGAGCCCAATTTTCCTGTATTCACACTCCCAATGAGGGATTAACCACTTTCCTACCTGTGAATTTTCCTACCAGGGATTTTCCATCTAAATCCATAATGTCCAATTTCACGTCTTTCCCTACTACCAATGATATATCCCTGCCATAATTTTTAATCACCTTCTTGATTTTCTTCTTCGCCTATGAGGGTAGGGATGTTGATCCTCCCCTCGGTTGGGTTATACCCATACTTTTCCCTACAAAGCCCTCTTTTACCACTTTTTCCCTTGAAGCCTTTGTCAAGAAAGTACGGAAAACACCAATTCATTGGAGAGAATATGAGTACCAAGGTTTGTTTGGAGTGTAAAGTTTTGTGCATATTCAACCTATCTATCAACCCAAATATCTATTGTACCCCTTCTCTTATCTTCATCGTGGCCAGTGAATCTATCATTTTTCCCCAAATAACCTAAGTTATCATCGAGATTTTCCTTGTTTCTCTGGATGACTAGGGTTCATCAATGATCTTGGGTTTTGGTTGTGATGTGGATCCACTTCAAGTCACCCTATCAGGTAGCCTTTGTATCAACTCCTTTATTGATGAATGTGATTACTCTACGAAAATATCTGCCTATGACAAGGAGTCCTCCACGTAGTCTACCATATCTTCGTACCTGTCTGACTCTATCTCCATCGTTGTGTCATATAGTTTGTGTTGAAATACCCTACCTATAGAAACCCTATGAAATCTTCATAACCCTGAACCACAATAGCTCAAGAGCTCTAATGTAGTGATACCAACTTTGGGGGGTTATTTCTCTTTCTGGACTATTTCCATTTCTGGGTTGTTTCCCTTTGTAGAGTGTTTCGATTTCTAGGTTGTTTCCATAGGGATAATTGACCTGTAAATTGTAGGATATTATGTCATGCAATAGGGAACTCAATTCCAATTGCATGCCATTTTAATTATATATCATGTTCATAGTAAAAAAAGAGGAATTACCTCTACATGGAAATAAATTTATGGGTTCTTATCTCAGTTTAAGCAACTCCTTATTTTCTAGTTCATTAAATTGTATAGTGTTTTTTTTTTCCTAAAATTTTACATTTCAATGTTAAGTAGGTCCTTAAGGGCCCAGTGTTTAAACTATAGCTCTAATACCATATGTAAATCCTTTCACAATGGGATTAAAAGTTATAGACCTTATATTAGATTTTTGTAATCCAGAGGTGGAGATTCTATTCAGGGATTCAAGTGAGTGTTGTAAATTTCATATTTTCATATCCTTTGTAACTCTGTAGAATGAAAATGAAATCTAATGTTTAAGAAATTCTTTTATTTATTTATTTTTTGTCACTGTAAAAAAATGCACTTAAATTTCATTTCAAGAGAAGTTAAACATTTTTAAATCATTGTCTAATATAGCATAATTATGTCACGTTGGCACAGGGGCAAACCCAGGGTTCAATGCTTCAACAGCGCACCAACAAAACCCTAACTACTGGCCCTTTCAGCAACACCTGCGAAGTAGATGAATCTCACCCGAGGTAGAGGTAGGGGTGGTTGCAAGACTCAAGTGTTTGAAACCTTAGCTAGGACACAGATCTATGATTCTTACCCTTATCAAGTACTTTAGAAAATATCATTCATCAGTATTTAACCCTCAAGGCACTCCGCAGATAGCACAGAGCACCACAACATTCACTTATATCTAGGTTAATTTAGCACTTAGCAACAACAAAATAGGTTTAGCACTCAACACCTTCATCAGATCTACACCCATACATCTAAGAAGCACAAATCAAAGTGAATCTATCTAAGAGCATCATAACAGAGCACATAGCATAATCATATCAAAGCATAACACATGGAAATAAACCAACACATCAGGTCGAAGCACTGAACACAATACACGGAGTTACCGTGGTTCACCCCCACCCTAGGGCTACGTCCACAAAGTTTTATTCTTCTTTATTAGCTTTGGTCAATCTGGTTACAGCACAGAGCTCATACTTGTACTCCACATAGGACAAGAGACCTATGCGCACCTTGTCGTATCCTCCTTCCCCAAGTAGATCTAGCACAAAGGCTTCTTACAATCCATGCACTCAACACTTACAGCACTTGCACTCAGCTCTGCAAGTCGATCACATAATGCATACAAAGCCTTTACTATCACTTAGCTTATCTTCTCACCCCATCTTACATTGCTTAGCTACTTATTTATACTTTACAAAATAGGCCTAAAACATGGGTAAACGCATGGGCCAACATCCCTTTCCCATTACATTAACCCAAAACCCTAAAAGGTCCACAAAAGTGGGTCGAAATCCCATGATCTCTGCTTCACCTGGCGCTCCCTCTTTGACAGGCTGTCAAAGTCCAAAAATGGTCAAATATGACCAAGTGTCTCTCAAAACTTGGTCAAGGGCCAACAAGCCCCCAACACTCACCTGTGACTCATCCTGAGTCACTCTGGTCTGATCAACTCCACTTCAAATGTCTCGAGTGTGGCCCGAGTTACTTCGACCTACTGTAGTGTGATAGCCTCTTGCTCAGTGAACTCTTGGATCACTATGTCATTTACTGGTCCTTCCATGCATTGTTCTATAGTGATAAAAACCTGTTCGAGCTCAGCTACCTGGCTCTCAACTTCAATGAATAGTTGGTATTCTTTCTATTGGAGGGGTTGAAGTCGTTGAGAGACTTCCATCGCTTTACTTTGTAGCATGTGTACCTGTTGTTGGGTGGTGTGTTGTTCTGTAAATTGCTTCATTCTTTCGACTAGGGTCAAGGCCTTTAGATGCACCTGTAGTGTATCTGCATGCTACTCGGAGTCTTGGAGTTGTGCCTCTAATGTATACAGTTTGGAGTTCTCTATGAGGTTCTCATAAGTCTGGGCGCTTCTAGCGCTCAGCTTCTTACATTCCAAAGCCAAGGTTTTTAACCTGTCAACTGTGCTACGGGTAGTTGTCTCCCTTAGATCTCTTACTTCTTGGGGAGTCTCGGGTATGGCACGAAGTTCCAGATCTGGGATGCATTGTTGAAGTTGTTGGATTACTTCTTCAAGTTGTGTCACCTACTGAGGGACATTTTCTTCAATCTTCACTTCAATTACCATCACAGAGCGAAGTGCTTTGTGAACTCGTTCCTGAACGTCAAGTTTCTCTGCTAGCAATTAGTCCTTACTCTGCTATAACTGTGCTTTTTCCTCCTCCCACTTCTCTTGTAAGGCAAGTTTTTCCTATTCTACCTTCCTCTATTGTACTATAAGTGCACTCTCTACTTGTTCCAAATCCTGGGTGGCTTGCGTTGTGTCTTCTTGAGCTTGTCGAAGGCGAGCTTTGACTTTCTCGGCGATCTGGTGTAATTGAGTGGGCTCATCGCTTTTTCCTTCTATTCCCGTTGTCAAGGGCATAGAAGAAACATCTTGGCTTGGCTAGAGTGCCTACTGCACTTCTTGAAGTTCACCCTTGAGTCAGCTGAATATCTCCTCCTACTTCACTTCTTTCCTTTTTGTGATCTCTAGTGAGGCATCGTTCAGGGCAACGATCAAGAAGTTGAAGTCGTCCTGTGTGAGGGTAGTCTTAAACATAGTCTGAGTGGCCTTAGTTTTCTTTTGGGATGAGGGCTTTGGTGGGGTGACCTTCATTTTCTTAGAGGGATCCTCCTCCTCTCTAGGCAGAGTAACCCCGCCTTTGTTTTGCTCAACCTCCGTGCCACCTATTTCTTCACCATCACCTCCCTGCGTAGGGGAGATCGAAGTAGTCTTCGTGGATGTGGTATGGATATCTTGAACTTCATCATCCTTCTTAGTATTGCTCGGTCTAGGTGTATCCAGTATAGCTTCAAGGCTTTCCACATTGGATATTTCTGCGGGGTCCACTGGAACAAGGTCCGTTGACCATTCCTTGGTAATATGATCCAAGTCTTCATCTGTCAGCTTGTAGTACGACTGGATTTGTTGTTCGTGCTCATTAGCGCACACCGTGATATAGGTGAAGTGGTGGTCCACGCTGAATTTGATCAAAGGTCTAAACCTATGAAGTGTGTTTGGTGTGAGGCACGGTGTAGACTAGATTGTGATCTTCACTTGGTTGTAATAAGCGTGGAAGATGGCATTGGACTGCCACTTCTTTTTCATGTCGTTGGAGTACCATAGCGTATAGAACTTCGTGGCCAGTGGTTTGAAGGGTTCGATCTCTGGAAAAGTGGCACCTTCTGGTAGCTCCTAGATGATGAAATCGATGAGTATGAGCAACCAACTAAAGTGGAACTCATGCCCCTGGTCTTGCGCTTCTATGCAATCAAGCTCTAGCTGATTTACAAGGTACTTCACCCAGTTCATTTGTAGTACCTCCATACACTTCCTTGTGAGGTCAACTACAAATACAGTCACCTGTGTGGGTTTGTTCTTACAGACTAAATTTCTTGCAATCATCTGGTAGCCAAGGCACACCGTTGCATTCTCGATGGAGGCTACCTTGTAGCCTCACATGCCCTTCTCTACATCGTCATATATGTATTTTATTCGCTTGGCGAGAGCACGATATGTGGTCTTTCCTGGGTAAAACCCTTGTGGGTTAGGGCCCTACATGCTTAGCCCTGTGATCTGATTGATTAGAATCATATCCACCGTGATACAGTGATCCAACCATAGGTATCCTCCGTGGTAGCAGAACAACAACAATTTGACGCATGCATTTACTTCTTGATGCCTCCGAAAATGAGGAATCTTCATTACATTGAGGAGGTTCGACTGCACAAGGTTATGGTTCCATTGTTGAGGGACAATATTTGGGTTCCTCCCTTTTGTGATAGTTAGGTACTTGTGCGGGGCTATCATACTATAAACCTTGCGATATCTAAGGTTAAAATCACTAAATTTCAGCGCAGTGAATTTATCCTGGTCAGCACGAACTACGCGCACACCTTTCGGGAGGTACGCAGTGACCAAAGAATAGTCGAAGTCTCTGGGTACAGTGTCTCAATTCACTGTGTCGCTTAGTGGTGGGATATATCTAGGAAAGATACTTGGGATCATCTTCACAGTGGCGAAGTCATGTCTGAGCTTAGATCATCTTTCTGAAGGCAGTCGAGATGGTCCTGCTTGAGCAGTGGAGAGGGAAGCTAGCAATTCTCCTGAGGACGATTCCTGTACACCTATAGACACTCCTCGCTCTGACATGACTCTCTCATTCATTAAGTTGATTAAAACTTCTTCAACTATTTTCTCAGCAGTGCTGAGCTCGTCTGACATACAAGCTTGGGTCAGCTAGCTCAGGTGCGAAAGGAATTCAAGGACTACAATGAATAATATGGACACAAGGTAATGATCTCAAGGTGAGTTAATATTAGGTTTCATGCTCCAATTCTCACTTAGAAAAAATTATTCTTGGTGTATGGCGCGATGGACTAAGTAGGGAAACTTAGCAACGACTTGCTTGCAATAGGTATGATCCTTCATTAACTCTTATTCGACCCGTTATGGTGTTATTCAACGGTTGGATGATGAACCTTTATTTCTTTTTTTCCCGTTCGGAGTGGAAGTCGAACGAATATATCGTCCCCAACGACTATATTGCTTTGTCATGGCAAAGTACACTATGTCATTTTTTTGATATCTCAGCAAAGCTCTGATTCTGCAATGTTTCTTTCTGCGAAGTATCTTGTAGAACTTCGTGTGACCTTACAGTATTAGCCTTTTTCCTTCTTAACTTTCTAGCCTTCTTCCTAGTGAGTTTCATCTTAGTAATTATTTTACCATTTTGGTGCTTATCTTCTATGGTCTTAGTTTCTTCGCACTATTGAAATTCTTTCCTAGGGTTCCTAGGTAGTACTTCTTCTATATCGAAAATAGGTAACTCAATATTCAGCGGATCCTCTAGTGTTCTCTTAAAATTGACATCAGGATTGCTAGGATTAAATCTCTGCGATCGGATCTTCTATTCTTCAATCAAGTGTGTGATCCTTCTAGTCATAAAGTGATGCAGTATCATCGTAGAAATCCAAAGCACGTGCCTAGTCAAAGGAACAACTGAACACGCAAATGCAAAAAGGATGTGTTTTTATGAAAACGTTTTGAATTTTGAAATCTGAAGCATTAATGTAATAGCTAGGAGAAGCGTACTTACATTTATTTCTTGGAGATATGAATAGATATGGAGAAATTATTCTCATCTACCGGATGTAATATGCATTTAAGTCTATTAATGTAAATTAGGTAGATATGAATGTTAGACGGAAATCTCGAAAGGCCATCGATCTCGCATTCCTTTCAAGATTTTCGTCGATCTCGCATTCCTTGGGACGTTGAGCCCATTTCAGAATTTCGACATTTCAGAGTTTGGGGAATCATAAGGGAAGAGGAATGACTGTTGGTTGTTTTCTCAAAGCCTTGAAAGCCGAAACTAGTGGGTAACAGGTGGCATGTGCTCGTCGTGTTGGAGCAGTCAACCTTCGTTGACATGTCGCATTTTGGCATTTTCCTAGAGCTGTGGAAATACATCAAGACTCTCCAAATCCTAAAACCTGAAGTCCTTTGTGGCTTAAACAAAGGATTTAATTAACCCTTGGCGTGGTTTTAGTGAATATCCTGAGTGGATCTTGGCCCGGGGGCAGGGGGCTTGCGCCAGAAGTGGTATCAAAGCACAGAACATATTCTTTTCTTTTTGTAGTAGAGATAAAAGAGGAAAGTTTTACAGCCATGCCGTTGAGAATAAGAGATAGGCCAATGCTTGATCCGGCAGTGGAAAGAGAAATACATGAGTTACGTGCCAGACTTGATGTTATGGAGATAGCACAGAGGTGCACAGTCAATGTTGGGGATATCAGAGAGGATGAAAGTGAAAATGAAGTTGGAAATGAAGGAGAAGAAGTTGTAGTCGAAGATGTTGTAGATGAATGCCTATTCAGGGTTGTTGCAAGGATAGGTGCTAGAGAAAAAATGGAGATTCCCATGTATGAGGGAAACTTGGATGTTGAAGAACTTCTAGATTGGATTAGATCTCTAGAGAAATACTTTGACTATGAGCATGTCGAGGAAGATAAGAAAGTCAAACATATCATTACTAGACTTAAAGGGCATGCAGAACTATGGTGGGATGAACTACAAGCTAACAAACGCTGCAAGGGAAATTAAAAAATCAAAAGCTGGGATAGAATGGTTGCAAATATGAAAGCCAAATTTATACCCAGGGATTATAAAATCACTATGTTTCGGAGGATGCAGAATTTGAGACAGAAGCTGATGTCAGTGAAATAATACACTGAAGAATTCTATAGGATAAACATTAGGGTAGGTCATTAGGAAAGCGATGATGAAAAGGTTGTCAGGTACATGAATGTTCTACGATATGACATTCAATATGAGATGAGCATGATGACCATTCGAAATGTGGAAGATGCTTATCAGATAGCTCTGAAATCTTAAGAGAAGATGAGCCGAAAGCAAGGTCAAAGAGGTCGAGGTAGAATTCAAGCCAGAGGCAAAATGATTGCCCAAGACAGAACTCAGAGACCTAAAGAAGAGGGAAAGAAACCTCAAACTCAACCTGAGAGAGGAGGAAGCTCACAGGGAAGGCAATATGTTGATAGAAGTACTTTTCCTCGAGCCAGAGGAAGAGGAAGAGACAGAGGAGGTGAAGTGAAATGCTTTGTCTATGGAAAAATCGGACATAAATCCTATGAGTGTCCAGATAGGAAGAAGGATGGTGGTGAAACTCACATTGTCGAAGCTCAAGGATGGAATGTTGAGGTAGAAGATGATGAAGGTGGAATATCTTTGATGATGAGGAAAGTTCTCTTGAAGCCAGAGAAGGAGGCAAAGAACCCAACCCAAAGAAACAGTCTATTTTGGACTGCCTGAAAAACTAAAGACAGGGTATGCAAGGTCATAGTGGAGAGAGGTAGCACAAACAATCTCATATCTACAGAGATGGTAGAAAAGCTGGAGCTGGAGACTGTTGTACATCCAAGCCCATACAGGGTTTCGTGGCTACAAAAGGGACATCAGGTAAATGTCACTAAACAGTGTTTAGTTGAATTTAAAATAGGAGGATATAAAGATGAAATATTATGTGATGTCATTCCCATGGATGTATGTCATCTATTTTTGGGTAGACCATGGCAATATGACAGGAACGTAGTTCATGATGGGAGAAAGAACACGTACACCCTGGAGAAAAATGGTAGGACTCACATGTTGCTGCCAATTAAGGATAAAGAGGTGAAAACAGAGATGACCAACATTGTACTTCTCATGAGTGGGAAGGAACTTCTTAATGAGGTTAAGAAGAAGGAAGACACACAATTTATTGTGGTCAGGAAGCCCAAAATTGTTTTGACCAGTACGAGGATAGATGATTTAACAGAAGAAATCCAGGAGTTGCTGGGAGATTTTGTTGATATAGTAGTGTACAAACTACCTTGTTCATTGCCACCTATCAAGAGTATAACCCATCATATCGATCTTTTACCTAGAGCCAGTTTTCCAAACAAAGCAGCATATCGGTTGATGCCGCAGGAAAATGAAGAAGTTAAGAGACAGGTCCAGGACTTAATGGACAAAGGATTGATTCAAGAAAGCTTGAGGCCATGCATTGTTCTGATAGTGCTCGGCCCAAAGAAAGACGGAGGCTGGAGAATGTGTACAGACTCAAGGGTGATCAATAATATTACCATCAGATATAGATTTCCATTGCCAAGGATGGACGACTTGATGGATTTTTTGAGTGGAGAAAGATTTTTTTCAAAGATTGATTTGAAAAGCAGATATCATCAAATTCGAATGAGAGAAGGTGATGAATGGAAGACAGCATTCAAGACGAATGAGGGGTTGTATGAATGCCTTGTCATGCCATTTGTCTTAACGAATGCGCCCAGTACTTTCAGGAGGTTGATGAATGAGGTCCTGAAGGATTTCATAGGGAAATTCCTCATGGTATATCTTGATGATATATTAATTTTAAGAAAAATAGAAGCAGAACACTTAAAGCATTTAGTTGCAGTAATGAGGAGATTACAGTAGGAGAAATTGCTGATTAATATGAAGAAATCATCATTTATGAGGACAAAACTCATTTATTTGGGTTTTGTTATCTCTACAAATGAATTAAAAATGGATCCAAAAAAGATAAAGGTGATTAAGAATTGGCCATTGCCGAAGAGCGTGTTTGAAGTTCGAAGATTCCATGGTTTGGCTAGATTCTACAAGAAATTCATCCGAAACTTCAGTGGAATTAGTACACCGTTGATGGATATGGTGAAGAAAAGACAAAAATCTTTTCACTAGACAGAGGAAGCAAAGAAGAGCTTCAATCTGTTGAAGAAGACGATCATTGAGCAACCAATTCTGGTTTTTCTAGATTTTAGTAGGACATTCTAAGTCAGGTGTGATGCGAGTGGATTTGAAATTGGAGTGGTCTTGAGCCAAGATGATAGGTCGGTCGCGTACTTCAGTGAAAAACTGAATGAAGCGAAGGTTAAGTACTCCGTGTATGACAAATAATTCTATGCAGTCATACAAGCACTGAAGAGATGGAGACACTATTTGGTTCCCAAGGAGTTTGTTTTGTACAATGATAATCATGCTTTGCAATTCGTGACTTGACAGGAGAAGTTGAACCAAAAACATGCTAAATGGTTTGAATACATGCAAAATTTTACTTTTGTGATTAAGCATATTTATGGAACTGCTAACAAAGTTGTTGATGCTTTGAGAAGGAAATGTTTGCTTATGCAGGAATTCAAAGTCAAGACTTTAGGTTTTGATAACCTCAAAGAAATGTACAGGGATGACCCAGATTTTAAAGAGGCATATGAGGCATCTGAGAATCCAATTCTCAGGGATAGAAGCCAATGGACTGAATACATGATCCAGGATGGATTATTGTTCAGGGGAAATCAACTATGTATTCCAAAATGATCCATGAGGGAGAATTTTCTAAAGGAAAAACATAGTGGAGGATTGGCTGGACATTTTGGTCATGACAAGACGTTCTCAAAGTTGAATGGCTCATATTTTTTGCTAGGGATGAGGACAGATGTTAATAAATTTGTGGACAGGTGCAAAATTTTTCATCACGTGAAAGGAAAAAGACAGAACATAGGGTTACACCAACCATTTCCCATACCTGAAAGTCCGTGGGACGCATTGAGCATGGATTTCATATTGGGACTGCCAAGGACATAGAGAGGATATGATTCGATATTTGTGGTAGTCGACAGATTTTCAAAAATGGTACATTTCATACCATGCCAGAAAACCAGTGACGCAACTCATTGCGAACCTGTTTTTCAAGGAAGTCATCAGACTTCACGGCTTGCCAAAGAGTATCATGTCTGATTGAGATACCAAGTTCGTAGGGAATTTATGGAGGACCTTATGGAAGAATTTAGGGACAAGTTTGTCTTTTATCTCAGCACATCATCCTCAGACAGATGGATAGAAAGAGGTCGTAAACAGGAGCTTGGGAGATTTTTTGAGAAGCTTAGTGACTAAACACCATAGTTAGTGGGATCACATTCTCCCACAGGTGAAATTCGCTTACAATGATTCACTCAATAGAAGCACAGGGCAAAGTCCATTCCAGATTGTATATGGAATGCAACCAAGGGGAGTTTCTGAATTGAAATATTCAAAACAAAATGAATTCAGGAGTGCTAGTGCAAAGGACTTTGCAGAAGGAATGAAGGAGATTCATAGTCGAATTAAGGAGTGATTGCAGAGTTCAAGTCAAGAATACAAGCGGAGAGCAGATCAACACATGAAAGAACTTCAATTTGAAGTTGGTGATCTGATTCTTGCACATCTAAGGAAGGAAAGGTTCCCAAGGGGAACGTATAATAAGCTGAAGATGAAAAATATTGGATCGTGCAAGGTCATAAGGAAATTTGGGGCAAACACGTATGATATTGAATTACCCGATGGGGTCGAAATCTCACCAATATTCAATGTTGTGGATTTGTACCCTTACAAAGCTAAAGAAGCAGGAGCAGAGGAGGAACAGAAAGAAATTCAATAGACAAAACAAATGCATGTAGCTGTAGAGCCACAGATGGAAAGCATAATTGACAAAAGGGTTAGCAAAAAGACCAAGAGAAAAGAGTATTTTGAATACTTGGTCAAATGGAAGGGACATCCAGTTGAAGATGTCAGTTGGGAAGATGAAGCAACAATTCATAGGCATGGATAGACTATGCAAGAGCTCATGAACAAGAGTTCATGAAAATTTTCAAGCGAGGGAGTATGGTGTAGGAGCATCGTAGAAAGCCAAAGCACGCGCCTAGTCAAAGGAACAACTGAACGCACGGATGCAAAAAGGATCCATTTTTATGAAAACATTTTGAATTTTGAAATCTGAAGCATTAATGTAATAGCTAGGAGAAGTGTACTTACATTTATGTCTTGGAGATATGAACAGATCTGGAGAAATTATTCTCATCTGCCGGATGTAATAGGCCTTTAAGTTTGTTAATGTAAAGTAGGTAGATATGAATGTTAGACTAGACAGTTTAGAAATGTAGGAGGGAAAACAGATATAGACACCCTCACCCTTGTATCATTGTACCTTTTGATGATCATTCAGAATTCATAAGCTGTAGAGCTGTAGAGAAGAACCCATGTACAGGAGCACTTGAGTTAATATATGAAGCTTTGACTCAACTTTCATGGTGTTATGATGCTTACTGTTTACATTTGTTAAATGGTATGTTTACAGTTGATTTGTTTCTCTATTATGCATTTGTTTCAATGTTGCATTGTGTGTATGATTTCATGGTGAATGTATGAAGTCTGAGAGAGGAGAATAATGAATTTCAATTGTTTCTCTTCCTGATAATTCCTGCAAGGAGTGCAGTGAACGTCCGTAAGGTGTGCGTTGACGAGGGTCTGAGTTTCATCTCAGAATGCTCAGGAGAGATACCGTTGTTCTCATACCAACCGAAGTGTAGGTGAAGCACAGAGTCGTGCAAGGTGTGTGCAAGCTGGTTGGAGCCTTAGAACTTATCAACTAAGGGGAATATTGAGAGGACCATTGTTGCAAAGAGTGCACAGGGTCAGAGACTCAAATAACCAGAGGTTATTTGAAGTTTTTCCACAAGGAGTGCCAGCAAGGATCCTTTTGGGAATCTTGAGTTTACAAGTGAAATCTCAGGAAGAATAACACCTTTGAAGTTCTCAAAGGGAGACGGAGATTGAAATCATCTCATAGAAGTCAATTTCAGGAGGGAGAACACTGATTCGTTTGGACAGGGGTCATTGAGGAGTGCATCTAGTGGTCAGAATTCTCCATGGAGAACTCATAAAGTCACAAGGACCGTAGGATCCATAGGAGCTGTAAAGTGGTTAGGAGTTGGATGAATCCGCCACCCTGACATCAAGAGTCAATGTGGACTATTGATTGTGGTAAATTTGAGTCGTCAGATCATTTCAAGGATTCAGGATTCGTAAGTTTGGAGTGTAGGCCAAAATCCTTGGTCACTCTAATTTCTGAATCACGAAAGGGATTTTCAGGTGTGGAATTTTGGAATTTTGGTAATTCGGGGTTCGTTATACCGGAAATTTCGATGATAAGGAACCAAGACCCTTTGCATTGAAAATCCTGAAGTTGTGAAACACGGTGTGCCTTTGGTGTGGGATTTTGGCATTTTGGTTTCCCAGAGTTCAGGAAGTAGAGGAGGCAATGACTTTGGAATCGAGAGTTTCAAACTCCCAGTTCACGAAATCTCGAAGAGGGAAAGGAAAAATTCCCAAAAAGTCGAGGGGCAATAGCCATTGGCACCAATCAAGTTTCGGGGTTTCGGGACTCAAGAGGTAGAGTTGCATGGTCAATGCAACTCCTGAAATCGCGAAGAGGGAAACGCCAAAAAGGTGGGTCCCAAGTCTCAGTCAGAGGGTACGTACGGTGGAAGTAAAAGGAGGGGTCAAGCTTCGGCAAAAATCCTGAAAGGCCATCGATCTCGCATTCCTTGGGATGTTGAGCCCATTTCGGAATTCTATCATTTCGGAGTTCGGGGAATCATAAGGGGATATGAACGACTATTGGTTGTTTGCTCAAAGCCCCAAAAGCTAAAACTAGTGGGTAACAAGTGGCATGTGCTCATCGCGTTGGAGCAGTCAACCTTCGTTAACATATCTCATTTTGGCATTTGTCGAGAGCTGTGGAAATACATTGGGACTCTCCAACTCCCAAAACCTGAAGTCCTTTGTAGCTTAAACAAAGGGTTTAATTAACCCTTGGCATGGTTTTAGTGAATATCCTAAGCAGATCTCAACCCAAGGGCAGGGGGTCTGCGCCATAAAGTCTTTTAACTCTTGCTTCTTCTATTACAAAACTTCTTCTTCCTTTTTTCGTATGGCTTGTTCTCTATCAATCCAAGGTTTTACTATGAGCATGGTAAATGGGGCGTTGTCTTCAACAAAATTAATAATCTCAAAGTCTTCCTCTATCGAAGTTCCATTGACATTCATAGGTATCTGGATGAGCCTTCCACATAGGTTTACTAGCTTTCCTCTGAATAAACTTGTTCCTCTTAGGGAAGGGATCATGGCAGGATTTCCTATAGCTTCCCAAGTTCTTTCTGGCATAATGTTCACTTGTGTTTCTTCATCAAGAATACATTCAATGTCGAAGTCCCCTATTCTTGCTTTGACTTTCTCCTTTTATTTGAAGATCTCTAGTAATCAGACATCTTTAGGTTCCTTCAAGGTTTCTTTTATCCGTATTAATATTTTCTCTAATTCTTGTTGGGTTTATGCCTTTTCTGGATATGCCTTCTGGTCTTCTTGATTCATATTCATCCTTTCCAACTTAGCGATCATTCTAGGGCAATCCAATATGTAGTGATCCAAATATTTACAACAAAGACAACTAGGTTTTCTCCCAGGGCATTCCTTAGCAAGATGTCCTAGTCTTCTGCAACTGTAACAAAGAGTTAATCATCTCTTTCTCTTAAATGATTCCCAACTCTTCTTGTATTACACACTAGGATCATGGTAACTATCTTGCAAAAAATCCTTTCTAGGATCCTGCATCCACTTGTTAGTCCAGACATTCTTTCTATGCATAGTTATAACATATCTATCATTATACTTATCAGATTTATCAATATCAAACTTTATTTCATCTATTAATGCCCTAGTTTTTAATCTAGGACAATATCTATCAAACATACTATAATATACCAGATATAAAATGTATGCAGAACAGAAATAAAATGCTAGTAATGGCAAAATAACAGCAATATAACCAGAACATTCACCACAATAACACTGAAATGATATAAGAATAACAACATAAATAGCACTTTGAATCTGAAATCAATGTTCACGGGCCTCTTCGAGGGGGAAACCTCCATTTGAGTAGAGATCTATTACAATAATCTCTAAGCTAGGGTTCTCATACCCTTGACTCCTATTTATACTAAAAAGAAGCATCTAGAGGAAGATCCTTCTAGAAGCAGAAGCTTCTATTAGGTCTTCTTACATCCACCTTATTCTATTTTATTGAAATTCCTTATTAATATTGACCTTTATTACATCTGAATATATTTTTCTACCTATGTGTGGGTTAGGACCCTAACATGTCCGCCCCTTTAAAAACAACCTTGTCCTCAAGGCTTGAGATGAGGAAATTGTTGCAGAATGGTAGTTGGTTCCCAAGTGGTGTCTGCTGGAGTTATATCTTTCCACTAGACTAGCACTTCCTTGATGGTTCTATGACATAGGCGATGCTCACGTTGGTCCAAAAATGCTTTTGGTTGTAGCCAAATGGATCCTTCTTCATCTAACTCTGGAAGCTTGGTTTGAATTTGGCACTTAGCTCCAATCAACTTCTTTAAGCATGAAACATGAAAAACGGGATGTAGCTTTGAATGGCTAGGCAAAGCTAACTGATAGGTGACTTGTACCAGAGGCTTGAGCATGGTATAAGGACCATACAATTTGGGCGCTATCTTCTAACAATGCTCGGCCTTGAGGGAAGTTTGCTTGTAAGGTTTCAGTGGAAGAAACACTTGATCCCCTTCTGCAAATTGGCGTTCAAAGCAACCTTGATCTGCTTGTTGCTTCATGAGATTCTATGACATGACCAACTTCTCTTTGAGGGTATAGAGAATAGCCTCTCGAGCTGTAAGTGTTAGGTCAACTACCTGGACCTTTGAGGCACCCGATAAGTATGAGAGAACTGAAGGTGGCTTCTATCCATATACCGCTTCAAAAGGAGTCATGCGTGTAGTTGTATGGTATGAAGTTTTGTACTACCATTCAGCTAGGGGTAACCATTGAGCCCATTGATTTTTCTTTTCCGAGGAAAAACACCTCAAATATGTTTCCAAACACTTGTTGACAACTTTCGTTTTCCCATCAGTCTAGGGATGATAAGTTGTGTTGAGATGCAATTATGTGCCTTGTATCTTGAATGGTTCTTGCCAAAAATTGCTTGTGAAAGTTGGGTCGCGATCAGAAACAATAGAGTGCGACATGCGATGAAGCTTGAAGACCTTATCCATGAATATTTGAGCCACCGTGGATGTTGTAAATGGGTGTTGAAGGGCGCATAAATGAGCATACTTGGAAAGGCGATCAACAACCACCATGATGATGGATTTATTTCTCGATTTGGGTAAGCCGGTAATAAAATCTATAGAGATATCCTTCCAAATAGCAGGTGGAATCGAGATCGGTTGTAGTGTTCCCGGTGATTTGACTATTTGTCCCTTGTTGCATTGACACATGCCACATTCAACAATAAAATTATGAATGTCTTGTTTCATACCATCCCAAAAAAAGGAATGTTTGACCCTATCATAGGTTTTGGTGAACCCGAAGTGCTCTACTATGGGTGTAGTATGAAGCTCAGAAAGTACAATGGATTTAAGCTTTGATTGTTTACTTAAATACAAACGGGCTTTGTATCGAAGTTCCTCATGGAGCCAAGAGTACCCTGGGGAAGCTGGAGCATTGGACTGCAATTGTTGGATCAACTCCAAACTTTTGGGATCTTGTAGCCATTCTTAGCGAACGACTTGGAGCCAATCTGGTACAATGAATGAAAGAGAAAAAAGGGATCCTTCATATTCATATTTTTGGGAAAGTGCATCCACAACCACATTGTCTTTGCCTTTCTTATAAATGATCTCATAATCATATCCAAAGAGTTTAGTCACCCATTTTTGTTGTTCTAGGGAGGAAATGTGTTGTTCCAGAAAATACTTGAGGCTTTGATGGTCTGTCTTAATTTGGAATTGTTTCCCCAATAGATAAGGATGCCAAAGATCCATGACATGCATAATAACCAACATTTCCTTTTCATAGATGGATTTGCCCAGATTTCTTTCAGATAGTTGCTTGCTGGTAAAGGCCAAAGGTCGACCCTCTTGCATAAGGAAAACACCAATTCCTTTCCCTGAGGCATCACATTCCAACACAAAGGTCTTTGTGAAATAGGAAAGGGTGAGGACTAGAGTGGTGCACATGGCCATATTCAAGGTTTGAAAAGCTTGAGCAACAGTTGGAGTCCAAGTGAAAGATTTCTTTTTGAGGAGAGCAATGAGAGGTGTTGCAATCTTCCCATAATTCTTAACAAACTTGCGATAATACCCTGCTAAGCCTAGAAATCCACACAAGCTCTTAAGAGTCTTTGGGTGAGGCCAGTCTTGCATAGCTTCAATCTTTTTAGGATCCACCCTAAGGCCATCTTTGCCAACTAGATGACCCAAGTATTCTACTTCTGAGGTGCCAAAAACACATTTAGATTGTTTCAGGAAAAGTTGGTGCTGAGAGAGTAGATGGAGAACTCGATCCACATGAGCAAGATGGTTTGTCCAGGTTTTTCTATAGAAGAGGATATTATCAAAGAAAACTAAGACAAAATGGTAGAGAAAAGGATGGAAGACATGATTCATGAGGATTTGGAAGGTGGAGGGGGCATTACACAAGCCAAAGGGCATGACCAAAAAATCATAGTGGCCCTCATGAGTTCTGAAGGCAGTCTTGTTATCGTACTAATCGGTAGGCGCAGACACTAACTGATCTCCCTAGATCCACCTATATCTAGAACAAAACACACTAGAACATGACATTTTCCTTAATGTTTAAATATTGAATTTACTAACTAAAGAGGGATGGGTGACATACCATTTAAATGTTTCTTCATCTCGCCATCACCATCCTAGCTCCGTTCCAATGCTCATACAATGATGATCCTACAAAAGAACGCAACCAACCAAAGTGATAGCAATAGCATAAACTCAATATAAACCTATGTATGTGATCAAGGAATCATACAATAAAACACAACAAGCTTTATAGGAAAGAATCATATTATTGTATCATATTAAATGTGAAAGAGAGATTACAACCATGGCCTTGATGTCGTAAGGTCCCTTCCAACTGTGCTTTGTTCCCCACACACTTTCACTCCAAGAATTCTGAGAGCACAGATCTGATAATATTCACAATCTATCTTGACAAAGTGGCTTATCTAGCCAAGCTAAAAGTCTCTAAAACTCAATCCAATCCAAGCTAATCCCAAAAGCTCCAAAGCTAACCAAAGATAAATTTCTCCATGAGAACTCCTCTCCTTTTATAATTTGAAGACGATAAGGTGAGGAGGTTAGGATGATCCCACTAAATCATGAAAGCGAGTAAGATCCAAACCATTCGGATGCCACCTCACCATAGAAGTTTCTCCTTCTAGAAGATTCAAGAAAACGCTTGTTTTTCCCACGTGTAGGCATTCTCTCACCCTGCCTATAGATCAACCTACGAACATATCACACCCTATCTATGGTGCAACTTGCAAGAATCAGGCATTCTCACACCCTGACTATATAGCAACCTGTGAACTTCCTTTTTTACAAGGTTTTTACAAGAGAAAATGCAACTTCTTTTCTCAAGAAAAGTTCTTCTCCCTTCTCTCTTCAAGAACTCAGGCCACTGACCCCTCTGAAGGCAATAGATAGGTTTACATCATTAATGGTCATAGGGATTATGAAAATAATGTGTAACAGAGAGCCCCCCAAATTATGAAGTTAGAACAGCATGATAGCTGAAATACTTTGTCGAGTGTGTGTAGGGAACAAGGAACAGTCAATCGAAAACCTGCCAACAAACAAGGAAATACAGTACAATAATATATCATCACTGAGGTAGGCATTCCTATACTCAGAATACAAATGACTCAAATCATAAATGCTGACATGCGAAGATCCATGTCAAGTAAGACAATTCATGGCCACCAAACATACATTGTGGATCCATGCCAATATGACTCAAATATGAACATAGCCACCAAAAATACACTGTGGATCTATGTGTTAAAGACTCAAATTTGAACATAGCCACTAGACATACAATGTGGATCTATGCAAC
>ML783096.1:685488-709880 GCA_009831015.1 Picea engelmannii
GCAGAGAGGAAATGCCCAAATGCTTAACCAAAAATAAATGTGTATTTACTTGGCAACCCAAACACAGTTGCGTAGCAATAGATCTTGTCTGTTTTAATTTGTTTATGTTTCTGTCCCCAAGGGTTAGGTATTCAAGGGTTCTACAGACAAGGGTTTTCCCTATGCTATAGCTCTCTGATATATGTGTGGGATCCAACAGTAGTACTCGACCCAATATCTCAGGGCACTAAATAAGGAGGATAGACCGTATCCTTAGCCATACCACCCGACTACCCAGGTACTAGAGAGTATCTTCCCAAGTGTTGTTCTTGGTGACACTATAGCAGTCAGGAGGCCGATCGATTTATCTAAAGAGGGTTTTAGGTAATCTAGGTCGATCCATACACAGGTGTTGTCTGATGCGCTACCACTCGAAGGGGTAGCAACAAGGGTTACAAGGGTGGCCAACGGATGTGCACTTAAGTACCACTTGTATTTCCTACGTGTATGAATCCCTCAACCATGGGTTTATGTGCATAACGATAGATCTATGTGGCTTAAAGATGTCGGAATACGTCTCTACCCTGAAAAAAATTTAAGCCACACTTTCTGCCGAGGAAAGTACTCTGATACCACTTGTAATATACCAGATTTAAAATATATGCAGAACAGAAATAAAATGCTAGTAATGGTAGAATAACAACAATATAACCAGAACATTCACCACAATAACACTGAAATGATATAAGAATAAAAAAAGAAATAGCACTTTGAATCTGAAAGCAATGTTCATGGGCCTCTTCGAGGGGGCAACCTCCAATTGAGCAGAGCTCTATTACAATAATCTCCAAGCTAGGGTTCTCATACCCTCGAATCCTATTTATACTAAAAAGAAGCATCTAGAGGAATATCCTTCTAGAAGCAGAAGCTTCTATTAGGTCTTCTTACATCTGCCTTATTCTATTTTATTGAAAGGCCTTATTAATATTGACCTTTATGACATCTGAATATATTGTTCTACCTATGTGTGGGTTAGGACCCTAACACATACCTAGGTCCATGCTCTAGAAACAAAAGAAAATTTTCACTTATCTTCCTTCTACAGAGCACAAAGCTTCCAAATCTAAGAACTTTTGACTATTCTTACCTTTATTAGAGCACAGAGCTTACAGATCTTACCTCTTTTCTACAAATCTGACTTCTTTCTTTCAGAAATTTCCACTTTACTTTTCTTAAAGCACAGAACGTTCAGATCTCTCTTCTTTTCTTTGGATCTGATCTTCCTTTCTTTAGATCTGACCTTATTCCTGGCACAAAGCTTCATAGGTCGAGCAAAAAGCTGCGCACTAGGGCAACAGATCTACGCACAGAGCTTCCTTTTGCACAAAGAGTCTTCTTCCTCAGTGCCCAGCAATCACAGTTTCGGTCCTAGCAACAGAACCATTTGTTGGCATAGGGGCAGACCCAAGGTTCAACGCTTCAACAACGCACCAACAAAACCCTAACTACCAACCCTTTCGACAACACCTATGAAGCAGATGAAGTCTCACCCGAGGTAGAGGTAGGGGTGGTTGCAAGACTCAAGTGTTTGCAACCTTAGCTAGGACAGAGATCTGTGATTCTTACCCTTAGCAAGTACTTTAGCAAAGATCATTCATCAGTATTTAACCCTCAAGGCACTCTGTAGATAGCACAGAGCACCATGGCATTCACTTAGATCTAGGTTAAGTTAGCACTTAGCAACAACAAAATAGGTTTATCACTCAACAACTTCATCAGATCTACACCCATACATCTAAGAAGCACAAAGCAAAGTGAATCTATCTAAGAGCATCATAACAGAGCACATAGCATAATCATATCAAATCATAACACATGGAAAGAAACCAACATATTAGGTTGAAGCACTTAACACAATACACAAAGTTACCATGGTTCACCCCCACCCTGAGGCTACATCCACAAAGTCTTATTCTTCTTTATTAGCTTTGGTCAATTTGGTTACAGCATAGAGCTCATACTTGTACTCCACATAGGACAGGAGACCTGCACGCACCTCGCCAGATCCTCCTTCCCTGAGTAGATCTAGCATAGAGCCTTCTTACAATCTGTGCACTCAACACTTACAACAGTTGCACTCAGCTCTGCAAGTCGATCACATAATACATACAAATCCTTTACTAGCACTTAGCTTATCTTCTCGCCCCATATTACATTTCTTAGCTACTTATTTATACTTTACAAAATAGGCCTAAAACATGGGTAAATGTAACATCCTACTCTGGCGCACTGAGCGAACTTATTCTTTGAGGACACTTGCTCGCAAGTGATCTGGATTATTATGCTATTAAAACATTTGATTCTGATTATGAGGCGTTATGGGTTGATGACATGTTGTTTTATTGAATTGACATAGACAAGTGCTATTGACTCGGTTTTACTGAGTGTGCAGGATTTTGGACCACGAGGATGTAGAGGTATTGATGGAACCCCTTGGACTCTGGATCAAGTCAGGGAGTGTATCGTTGGGGTTTGATTGTTTTACTGTGATATTAGAGTATATGATTAGATGATATGATATGGATATATTATGACATGATTCGTTGATGATGCAGGCTGACGATAGATTTCCGACCATACTCACATGTGGAGTAAAGAGGTCACGCACGACTACCAGAGATGTTGAGGGAGAGGTGTGGACAACAACCCTGCCACAACCTACTAGCACTCTCATCGTGGCTCGAACTGTAGGTTAACGTTTACCTAGTTCGAGAGGACCCACAATGTCATGAGGGCAGACTGTGATAGTCACTCATGATGATTCTAAGGGGCCCGCAATAAGGCGGGGGCCTTATTCCTTAGAGGCCCTTAGTCTCCCACAAGTTCACCTGGCAAAGTATTGACTCCAGGGGTTTTTGATGTCTACCAAGTCATTCAAGAGGCGAGTGGCACCCTTGGAGCATGTGGTGCGTCCTGAAGGGCATGTCACACAAGAAAAATGGAAAGAGGCAAGTGACACCCTTGGAGCATGTAGTGTGTCCAGAAGGGCACGTCGCGCAAGGGAAACAGATTAAGGCGAGTGGCACCCTTGGAGCACCTAGTGCATCTTGAAGGGCATGTCGCGTTGTTGATGATAAATGAATGAACCTAGATGGCCTTAAGACGAATAATGTGTTAAGAATTTTTAAAACAATTTCCCTAATAAAATGTCACCCGGCACGAAAATTTAAGGTCTAAGTCTAAATTATGCTAGGGGTAAAATTTCATCTATCTATTTAAAATAATAGTAATAATAAAAATAAATAAAAAATAAAAAAACAATGTAAATAATGATTATACTCCTCGTTAAATCTTGTAACAATAAGGGGTTAAGCGATTTAAATGATTCATAAAAATCTGTTAGGGTAAAATTTAAAAAAAAAAAGGGGGAATAATTGTTTTATTTTTATGATAAGTTAAAAATTTTAACTAAAAAGGGAAAAAGGAAAAAGGGGGTTATTTTCTGCACCTGCTAATTTTGAGTCCTAAATGAAAAGGGGAAAGAGGGAAATTTAAAATATTTAGGAAACTAGGAAAAGAGGGAAACATAAGAAGAAAAGGGAAACCCAAGGGAAAAAGCATAAAGTCAAACTTAGTAAGGGTATCTAGCATCTAAGAGCTTTCTAATTTAAACTGAACTAGCAATTTAATAATGGGGAAAGTCATTAAAACCTGTAAGAGAATTTGGGGACACCTAGGAGTGATTCGAGGAGTGACTCTAGGTGGGTGAGGGAAATAAAGATAATTAATTAAAGAAATTAATTTATGGAGGAATGAAGGGGATGGGTGACACTTGTAAGGGGAGGAATTTTTAGGAATTAAATTTTAAAAATTTAATTAAGTGAGATTTTAGGAAAGTAAGGAACTACGAAACTCTATATAATGAAGGGAGGAGATGGAGGATGGATCTTCTTCTGTTTGTGTAACATTATGCTGCAAACATATCTACTTGATTGACTTAACTTGTGGGAGTTGGGATACCCATCTCAGTGAGGAGTGGTAGCTCGGCCTTGCGAGGTGAGCTGAGAACTAGTCTAAATCTATAGATAGTGAGTGTGTGGCCCCTTTGCGGCTTAGGGGGCTAAGGGGGAAGAAGAGTACCCCTAGCATTGGTTGGGAGGTACCAATGAAGTTTCGTCGGCTGGCACACGGGAGTTGCACGGAGCACGCGGGACATCCACTCAGAGCGGGCGATCAAGAAACGATACACTTTCTTCATTTTGTATGGTAAATTGTTGCGGAACTTATGCTTGGATCTGTATTTTTACTTGGGTAAGTGAATTGATTGTCTAGATGGTTTACTGAAATTTTCTTATCCTAGCTCGATGATTGATTGACTCCCATGGCTTTCGTTTCCCCGCATGTATTGACCACCTTGTGGTGTTGATTGTGACCTTTGTGGTTGTTTGCCTTCGTCCCTAGCTCGCCAGTCCTCGCCTGAGCAGTCGGCCAGGAGCCTGATTTACGGTCGTCGCCTCGGTGTTAATAGACCTGTTGATCTCAACGCCCTGCTTTTCTGTGCGAGGATGATGAGCGAAGGACAAACCTGTTAGCCATCTACCCTTGATGTTGTCTTTAGCTGAAGGTTCGCCTTGCTCCTTGATGCGTTTAATAAACTTGAAATTTTGATTGATGGCGAAGTTTCTTTACTCTGCATTTCATAATCGTCGGATAAGTTTATCTCTGTGTTTTTTTTATATTGTTGGATGAATTGGCACTTCGTTGCATTACCTCCTTCACAACTTGTATATGTGTTTGTTTTTATGTTGGCCTTTTCTCTGCAAATTTATCCCTGCAAATAATCAACCCAGAATTTAGCTACGTGGAACTCGATTCATCTCTGAGTGTCTGATACTTGCTCTGCATTTCAAACACTCAGCATTTCATGTATTTACCGGGAAGCAAGATTTTGATTTTATGGTTAGCCTTGGATTTTTGTGGATGGCAATTAGATAGGCATTTGACTGCGTTCTTCTATACATTTTGACAGTAAGACTATGTTATCCATTGACCACGAAATTTCCTTAAGGATTATGTTTTGATCATGACGAAGGACTGCGTTTTTCCTTACAGTTTATTGACTTGTGGAATTCTCCACTGGCGAATTTATTTCATTGATTGGATAGTGATATATTGGTTTACAGTTGGATGGTGATTGTTTTTTTTCTTTCACCTAGCTCAGCGAAATCCATTGTAATATGTACCTGCATTTTTCACCTTTACATTACAGCGAACCGACCTTGAATAGCAACGCATTTACCCATTCAATTTGTCGTTGGGTAATTACATTGTTGCCCTGTTATTTTTTTTTTTTTGAATTAAGTTTTGGTATTATCCGTGAATAGCATTGAATGGTAGTTATCGGGCACGTTTAACCCGCGATTTAAACTGTAATGTCCGGCCATTTAGCTCTGTGTGTTCATCTTTTTTCATCTTATTTTTAACGGCAATTTCTCCTTCACGTGTATGCATTTCGTTTTTACCTTTGGGGTGATTTTTTCCCTTGATTATGCCTTAAAAACTTACTGCTATTGGATTCCTGTGACTGCCCACGATTTTCAATTTATTTGATGCTACGTTTACTCCTGAGAATGCCCATGGATTTCAATCACTTATTGTCGTGTTTATCCGGATTACCATCCACGTTTTTTCCCTTCGATTTGTTGACTGGTTGTCGATTGAATTCCCATGATTTTTACCACTTAAAACGAATGACTAAGTTGTAGTAAATGACCACGATTGGGCCTTAAATGGTGACAGCGTTTTGCTCTTAGCTGGTGTCTGTGTTTTGTTGCGACTGACCACGTCTTGCCATCTAAATTGGAATGCATTGCTGGGAATTGGGCACAATTACCACCACGGTGTACTGCTTGATGCTGAGATGTGGTACAACCAATTAATTGCCTTGAAAATCGCCTAGGTATTGTTCACGTTATATTAAATGCCTTGATACGGTTATACCAATTGCCTTATTACTGATATATGTTAATTGCCCTATTATTGTCATTTTGATTGTTACTGCTACATTAAATGCCCTGTTATCTGCCATGATAATGATTATGCTTATTACCATATTAATTGCCATGTAATTGCTACAACAAGTTATCAGTTAGTGGATCTCTTCTCAAAAACTAATTGCTACAGTGAGTTAAACGGACAACAGTCGTGACATTCGCCTGGTTAATTCCATATTAAACGTTATGTAACTGATTTCTCCAGTAATGTTAAAAGTTAGTAGCTCTCTTAAATGTCAAGACCTCACTATGAAATTCTTTAGTTTTGGTTTTAAATAAAGGTTGCATTGGGGATTCAATTAGTTTAAAACAATAAATTGATTTATGTCCTTTCATATGTTGGGAGTAACAAAAGTGTTTTGGATTAGTAATTAAGGGCTGGATTGGGATGATGATCAACTTGATATGTCTATGTAATTGGATTGATAATGGGGCACATATTTAGAATGAAATAAGGTGGTGGTATGGTAAGGGCTTGTTTAAATTAAAATACTACTTTATGAGTATGGATAGATAAGAAGTTAGTTAATAGAATAATAAGGAATGTAGTGTCATGGAAAATGTTAGTTAAAAACTTGGTTAATAGCTACTTAGAGTGGTGGGAGATATTAAAAGAATATTGATAGTATTATTGTTACATAGTAATAGAGCTAGTTATGAAAACACTTATTTTGTCTTTCCTTTATTTATGATCCATGAAACTATGTTTGGTATGTTAAATACATAGTTGAATTTTAGTAACTTGTTAAGTTGGAAAATATCTTGTAAATTATATCAATAACAGCATACCCTATGTTCATTTTAACGAATTTGAGTCGCAAGAATATTTATGTGTATATAGGTGGGCATAGATCTTGTTTTCTTGTATTGTACCTCTTTTGTTTCAATATAATTATGTAGAGATGTGTTGGACTATTTTGCTGATATGGTAAGGTGCATTCCGTTTTTTTGGGTACTTTGTTTTTATCATAAATGGTTAACCATTGTAGGCTAGGATCCTTTGTGCTAAGACTCTAATTGTCTCTTTTATTTGTAGAAGTTAGATGCGAGTTGACTGCTCAACTTGTTTTTGAAAAAAAAAATTAAAAACAAAAAGGAGAAAAAGAGATTTACCAATTCATTATATCTATCTACTGCGTATCAATTTTATTAGCAAGGAGGATGTGATAGTAAACCCATGGGCCGACATCCCTTTCCCATTACATTAACCCAAAACCCTAAAAGGTCCCCAAAAGTGGGCCGAGATCCCGTGATCTCTGCTTCGTCTAACGCTCCCTCTTTGACAGGCTGTCAAAGTCCAAAAACGGTCAAATATGACCAAGTGTCCCTCAAAATTTGGTCAAGGGCCAACACGGCAAAATACTACAATTAATTTTGTAATACCATTTAATAATTAATGACAATTACATTATAATGAAGAATATCTCTCAGTATGATTGGTTTTGATTTAGTGCAACTCCTTGTAGATTTGTCTCCTCTCCAAATATGACTACCCAAAACTACATTTACCTCCCAGCCAACTAGGAACAATCTCACTGGCTTCCTAGATTTAAGAAACCTTGAAGGGTTCTCGATTTCTCCTTCCCTTCAACCCAATATTTTCTCAAATCTTGTAACCCCCTCTCCTTTTCCTCGAAGCTTCCTTTAGCCTTCACCCCCTCCACCTTCCTAGCCTCCTCGGGAAGATCCTAGGAAGATCAACAATCATTAAATTATCATTCCCTCACAATTATATTCAATTTATTCCCTAACATGTTATCAACTTCATTAAACCAATTCAAATTGGATAGTTCAATTCAAGTTCCATATATGTATTCCCTAACATGCTATCTATATTAATAAATGCAATTCAATTTAAAGATTAAAAAAAAAAAAAAATTAATTTTAGATATACTAGAAACATCACAAACACACACACCATAAAAATTAATATTATATTAACTAGTATACACCATAATAATATTAGTGTACACGTGCTAATGCATAATTCTGCATGCTCACAAAATCTCGTAATGCATCAATCAATAAGCTATATTAACAAAATAACAATAATTCTTCGGTCAAATTGAATGCTACACCTATATCATCATCATTGAATTAACCAACATTTAATACTCAAAAAGAAGCTAAGAAAACCACTAAGTTTACATTTTTAATTCTCAGCAACACTCTTAACTACATTGAAACACCATTCCTTTGTAACATACCTACATCTTCCACATCCTATCAATTCCTTCGCTAGACTATGTGGGAGTGTCAACTATATTGACTTAACTTCAAATAGAAAACATAAACGGAAATGTCAACTATCTTGACCAAGGTTCCCTAGTAGGCAACTAGAAGTCGTCATCACACGTCTATAGGAGTGTGACTTAACACAACTCTCTCACGACTCTCTAGAATAAACGATGGATAATACTTTCACCCCTCTTAATAGAACTAAGGTCAACACCGTATGGATAATACATTTACCCCTCTTAATAGAACTAAGGTCAACACCGTATCATTGACCATACTATGGTGTTGTTGTTCTTTAATCTTTGTCATCGAATGTTTAGTTTGGGCAACCCTGCAGCAATGCATCGAACCAATGAATAAACATAAGAATAATGCTTCTTAGCATACCATTTCTCATTTGATGTTCACGACATCTATCACTTTAGTATCACACTTATCTAGCAATCACATAGTCCATCCAACCTGTAGGTTAGTTTACAACATAAAATCATGCATAACCATAAAACTATTGATACATGATTGCCATATTACTCATTGATTAATAATGTAAACGGACTAGTTACTCATTATGTACATGGTATTTATTAATTTGCTAAAACATATCATTCAAACCATTGTCCATGTACTCAAAATCTTTCATTTAAAACTTGCAATGCTACAATAAATCACAACATCCATCATTAATCACATAAACAATAACTATAATTCATAATATAATTTAGCTACTTAAATCAAAATAAATGAAACATTAATCATTAATCACATAAACAATAACTATAATTCATAATATAATTTAGCTACTTAAATCAAAATAAATGAAACATTACAGAAAATAAGACAATAATTACACATCTCAACTCCCAATCTATATAATTTAGCTACTTAAGTCAAAATAAATGAGACATTACAGAAAATAAGACAATAATTACAACTCCCAATCTATGCCTATGTTTAATTAACTAAAAGAATTACAATGCTTTTATATCAAAAAGCAATCTCGTTTACCATGTATATCAAAACAACGAGGACCCTACCATCTTTTATAGAATAAGAAGGCTCGGGTTTACAACGGTGCCCACTGACCCTAGGCACAGGGTGCCAAACGTGCATGGATGCATGCTCTGGATTTTATTTTTTTAACCATGGATGCATGCTCTGGAATTCTACATGATTGTACATAGACTAGAATAGGACAAACCCTATTGCAGTGCACCTCCCTTTAAATTTGGATCTTGCGCCCTATGTAAGAATGGAATCGCTCCATAACTCATGCATGTTTTTTCTAAAAATGGAAGAGCACACTGAAAATCGGAAAGGCACTCCCTATTACTAAACTGACAACTAAATCAATAACAACAACGAACTCTGGAAATATGCTTAACATTGGCCCATGCATGCACCCTTTTCCTCTCTACATATCTATAGCTTGCCTCCCGAAGTAAACTACTGTTGCGCCATCATGAACACGCCCCTCTGTTGTGCACAAAACCCGAGGTATGATGGATCCACTGAAGTGTGCCAATGCTGTACAGACCTGCCATCATCGTTGCGCCATGCTGAAGGAGAACGTAGACTGAGTAACAGGGAAACTCTAACATAGACACACCTTCATACATTGGAGTGGTTGGACAGACCATCAGCGCCCCGCCAATCACGAGGGGAAGAAAAGTTAGGAAAGAAGCACACGAGAGGAAAGCTAAGCAGAATAAAGCGTTGGGATCCCAGTGTTCGCTAGCCAAGTGCCACTGAGGCTTTGCATCTTAGGTATCTTTTTTCGATGCATCTTTCTATGTATTCAATTTGTAAAACAGTGATCAAGTAGTCACGACAGTCAAAGAATGAAGTTCGGGAAGAAAATGTTAATCATCCTCCCTTGCGTAAGGGGAGAGACAGGATCATGTCAGCTCATCTTAGCCTTGTTGTATAGCTGTACAACTATGGCCGCAACGCCCCCATCTTTTTTAATTCAAATATAACAGTTATTGTTAAAAAAAAATCCCTTGGACCTCAAGACGCTATAAGCACAATAGGAGCTAATGGTTACAAGTAAAACATGCTCTGACAGAAAGTTACAAATCTTGCTATCAATCTTTCAGACTAAAGTTTGTTATGATCCAGTTTTTCAAATTCGTCTCCTTGACTTACTATTGTCATTGCTTAAAGAAGGAATCTCACTGGCAACAGTTAAAATGTTACTTTTAAGATTTGACCTCTCCTCTTAGAAACAAGCCTCTCCCCCATTGAGAGCATGGCTATGACTAGATACCTAATGTATAAGAACAAGTTAAACAACATGGAAGACAAGAGGTTACCTAAAATTGCTTCAAAATCAAGTCATAACCACCATCGACTCAAGCGAGGATGGCATAAAGACGCCCGGTCTTGGCTAAACTATTGAGGAATCATGGAAGAAACTATTTTGCAGAAAAAAATATACTATTAAAAAAAACATCAAATCAAAATTTAAAGAGAAAATGTGATGTGATAAAAAGTTAGAGGAAAAAAGAAAATTAAGGTATTATAAAGATGTAATCAACCCTAATCTAGAAGATCAAAATTATCTATCTGTTTTGCCAAGTGTAAAGAAAAAAATAAGCATTGCTAAGATAAGAACAAATTCTCATGAGCTCCATAGTGAAACTGGGCGTTGGTCGATTCCTAAAACGCCATGGGATGAAAGAGTGTGTCACCTTTGTGACACTAAGAAAGTTGAAGATGAAAAGTACTTTTTCTTAGATTGTCCAGCCTATGCCCATATTAGATCTCCATTTCAAAATATTTATCACACTACCAACCTTCCTAACATCTTAACTCAACAAAAGTATGGTGATCTTGGAAAGCTTCTCTTAATGCTTTTCGATCACATAAACAAAATTCTAAAGAATCACAAGTAATCACTTACCCTCTAAAGGTCCGATAGACCAATTCGGTCTTGGTGGACGTTAATAATCATCATCATCATCATCATCAATTATCCAACTTCGTTTCCTCTTCAGTGATGATGAAAATAGCACTGTGATGTATAACACTAGAAATAAAAAACTTGAAAAATTACATAAAATCAAACACGAAGCAATTGATTCAACTTGGTATCTTGGCATATTCAGTTAACGAAAATACAATTAAAATGCAGTATAGAAAAATATCTTGACACTGAATCTCACTACATTCCTCTGAAGCCAGTCTTCTGAAGCTCACTACATTCATAGAAATGAGATTTAATTAAACAAATTACATGGAAATCCTATTGAAACCATGAAAAAAAAATCGATGGACAATAAACTAGTCCAAATTTCATTCAGGAAATGTGTTTATTTTTTGTTTCGGGTAAACAAATAACAAAGGCATACATATCGTTCACAGTAAATATAACATTGTTTTGTTGAAGATCTTTTCTATTTCAATTTGTTGATATTCAACTACCGGCAATTAAAATTGCCAAATACAAACATTTTTGTGCCACTATTCTTAGAAATATGCATGACTCTTCATAAATATGCACAATTAAAAGAAGATCCAACAGTCAATATGTTCCTCGTAATGCATGCCACTTTAGTTTTAGTAAAACCCATAGAGGAGAAACTCCTGATATACCCCGAGTTAGACCTGGATCAAAAACATTGAAATGCCTTTTCTGAAGGGAATCCAACAAAATCCGACAAGGTACTGCAGGTAAGAGCACGGGCAGTGCAGCCTTAGGTACCACGTCTGAAAGTTCTTGAGCCTTTTCCAAATGTGCATTTGCAGTAGCTGCAATTTCAAACATGGCATTTTCCAGGGCTTCACTGTATTCTCCTCTATATAGATCTTCTTGTGACAATCCATGTTTAGCCGCAATCTCGTGTGGAATGTATGAGCGTCGTCGACTCGCATGATACGGTGTGGCTCTGAGGAAGAGGACAAGGCCGCTTGCTTTTCCAATATGGGAAACAGCATGATCTGCAGTGGTCGACTGGATTCCCCCAGCCTGAAGTGTGAGGTACAAGAGGACAGAAGCAGTGTTCTCTGTATACTGTTCTAAGTCAGCAAGAGTCACCGGAGTGCTTTCTGTCTCTGAATCTGCAATCCGTGCCTCAATGGACCGTTTAAACCATTGTTTGCTTAGTTTATGCTCATGAATAACCGATGCTAAAGACTGTGCCACGGGATGCTCAATGACCTTATTCTTATAAATATTATCTATTGTATCACGCCACCAAAGAAGTCGTATCAATGCCAATTTAGCATCTGAAACATTGTCCCTAACTCTTGCTGTTTCCACATTGAATGCGCGCAATGCAAAAGCTGCTTTTCGCAGGCTTGCCGGTAGGTGCAACAGACAAAGATAATTTTCATAATCATATGAACGCACTTGTTGCACACAATATGAGAAGGCAGTTCGCAAACTACTCGAAGAATAAGTTCCATTCATGTAATTAGCAAGAACCTGTAAGAAAAAAAACAATCACAAATAAGTTATGGGTCTGAGAAATGTTAACCTCTGCTAACCAAACTGTTAATAAAGTAGATTAGACAAATTTAACGTCAGAATATTGACTACAGAGAAAGGACAGGAGAAATATACATACCCAAAAAAAACACAACGTCAGTCATCGTTAACAATGGGTAGGAATATTAACGAGTGGAGGAACCCAAGGACCCAAAATATAGAAGTACCAACAAGCATCTACTGAGCAATAAGTGCAGACAAACGGAAATTTAGGAGAAGAAAAAACATATTTTAATTAAAGAAAGGAGGTTGTAAACAGGAAGCCAAAAGATTTATGAGCTAGGATCAGGCCTAGCAGCCTTGGGAAGAAGAATCAGAAATAATATGGATAAGATCCCCATAGCATTCACATAAAATATTGCCAGCAGTCAAGATTGAATCTGATCTGCCACAGTTGTATGCTCCTACTTAATTGTGACACAAAACTTCAAATTCATATAGGTTCAAAAGGAGCTCTTAAAAAGTGTACTGATAAAGTTAGGTCGGCAAGATGCTTTAATCTTTAAACAAACAGTAACATGTGTGTGAAGTAGTTCTTGATCTTCACTAGATTTGCTCTGCAAGGCTGGCATAGATGCTATTTTCCCTTGACTGGTAAAACATGCCTAAATACCAGAGATAAATGACACAAAATATGTTCCATGACTATTACAAAGCATATGGAAAAGCTTAATTAATTTTCATGAAATTATCTCCATAACCAACCAAAAGCAACATAATCAAGCAACTTTTCAAAAAGAATATTTTCAAGCAAGCTCCAGCGGCTCTACCAAAAATAACATGTTAGTTATCCTTGTGTTTCGCCACCAGCTCAAATGTAATATGGCTAAGAACTAGTAATGAACACAGTACAAACTATAGGATTGATACAACTTAACATCAGAATTAATCTAAAAACCCGCACAGATAAAATCACAAAACATTCCTCAGATAATCACACCCACACTTGTGCACATCATCAACAAAGACCATGACCATCTACCTGCGTATCTGCATTTTTTCTTTTGATTAAAACACTCAAGCATGAAAGATAATGCAAATCCACTAGCATCATCTTCAAATCTAACATCTCAAATCCCAAGCAACATAAGCCTTAGCACAAAGTTGATATACCAAATAACTCTGCCATGTTGAATAACACCTGCTATAAGTCGTTCAAATGACAATATCCTAAAAAAAAGGCAACGAACCATTTCCCACTCAATCCTCTTTGTCCATTGGCCAAAGTTCAACAACCTTAGTACACTGCAGACCTCATTTTGGGTCATTGGGTCAGTAGTCCACATGCATGGTAGCTCACGTAACTATAGATCCCCGAGGGCGAGACGAAGAAAGAACACAACCTTACGACGGAGGACTATAAATGCAGCAGCCACTAGCCTATATATTTCATAGTCTTTTCTATAGTCACTTAAACCAGTCATTTAAGAAGGTTTCAACTGCTACAGAATGAGGTTGATTTGGAGACATTAACACACCTATTGAATTTCATTTCCTGGTTTGCTGTTTACATCACTATAGACATTCAAATGATGGATTGCTGTATTCCTGTAATTGTTGCAAGCGATATTGTGGTTTTTCATCCCGAATGTTTTTGGCTATTTCCATTGTTCCTTAAATGAGGTGGAGTATATCTTACTATAGATGGTTGCACTTCTTTATGTACTATAACTTTATTACAAATCCTTGATTCATCTTCCTTGTGAGTCTACCTAGTGCACATGATTGTTGCTAATGATATATTCAGTGATTTTTCATCCTTGTCAAAGTTTAACATGTCTTCTTCAACAAAGACCTCTACTTCCCTTCCATTTATAACTTTGCAGTAATATAAGTGATTGGATGCACATATATAACTTGGAACCCAATTCTTACCACATCTATGACAATTAGTTTCTTTTTTTTTCTTTCTTCATCGGAGTTGCTAATGGATGTGTCTGATTATCTTTCAGCTTCATATTTATACAACTTTCAATTGCTGCATTTGTGCCCTAGTGACCACTTGTCTCTACAACATCTGCATTTGCCCTCCCTTCGTCATTGGGCTTCCAAATTGTAATTATTCTCTTCTCTTAAATGTGGCGAAGGATATTTTGGGTTTCCAAAATCTATTGGTAAGCCATTGGGAAACATGCTCGGTTGTGGATTTATTGTACTTGGAGAACTTGTTTGTGGATTAGTTATATTTGAAGAACTTGGTTGTGGTCAGTGGATTAGTTGTATTTGGAGGATTTGTGTTGGCCGAGGATTCTTTGTCCTTGAGGATTTTCTCTAATCCCTCCATGCCTGATTCATTCTTAATGCTTATTCTAAGCTATTTCTTGATCTCCTTTGTTATTTCTTGTTTCAACTTGCCATTTTTCTGTGTAATCTCTTCCCTTAGCTCCTCACGATTTTTATCTATCTTTTCCTTGAGTTCTGTGTGATCTTGCTTGTATTGTCTCTCTAGTTTCTCCATCTTGGAATTTATATCTATCATTTTCCTAGTTACTAGAGGAGTTTTTTGGTGATCAATTTTGAATGTTTTAGGTTGTACCGTTGTTGTATGCTCTAAGAATTTTCCTGGAATTTTCAGAATTGTACAGATCATTATGACAGTTGTTGCATGGAATCATACGGAACTGTGTGATTCACCTTTTAATAATTATATCAATACCCTAAGTTCTATAGTTTAGGTATATACTATGAATTATGTTTATTTTTATATAGATAACAATGAGCATGTCGGTCCTCTTGAGTACAATGTTCTACTTGATCCCTAAGCTGGAATGATCAGACCTTGAGCTGCGATAAAGGAAATCTCAAGCTATGTGACTAATGCCCTTAGAAACAGTAGGGGAGAATAATTATACAATCTTATATAGAGAGTGTTCAAAATAGAAAGCTAGCTGAGGGCCAAGAGCATTTGGGTGACTATTTCTAATGGATATCATCTCCATAGAATAGAAGACAGTTAAGCAACCTTCCTAGGGTTTGTCCTTCACTTGCTACTATCTGGTTGCAAGAGGATCCAAAGCTAAATATCCAACAGACCCAAGGTAAAGTTTCTGCAAAGACATACATGAAGCATTAGTAACATTACAACCCTACTCCCTAGATTTAGGTTGAGTCCTAACTTTTGTAGAACCCGTGATTAAGGTGGATATGACAATGTCAGGTCACGATAAGGTGTTTTATAAGGATGCATTATTGGCTATCTACCATAATGAAGTGTTGCATGATCACATCTTGTAAAAGCTATGAGCATAGTGATCTTGGAATCCATGTTGTAGGCTTGTAGCATGTAGAAGCTACTAAAATATCTTGTTGATAGATCTGTCTTGTTAACACCAAATGGATTGAATGTTACAGAGTCCATCATTCAGCATGGTTCCTGAGTACCTTATCTTTGTTCAAGCCTTAACTTATTCCAGAATTGTGTTGTATTGAGTTTTGAGGAGTATTTAGAGATTTTTATTTTAAGGGGATAGCACAGGAGTATTAGTAGATTTTTCAATTCAGGTTCCAATGTTCTATTTGTAGCAGTTTCTCCCATGCATCGAATTCACATGCAAATTGAGGAGCATGCATGGGGATGGAGGACAGTCAAATGGGCACTTTCAGATTCTTGATTCCGCTTTTTTTTTTTTAATAAAGCAATTTCTATTTTTAGATATTTTTTCTTTTCCAGCCGCAAATGACAATATATTTGGATACCCCTCGGGGAAATAGGCTTATGGTCTAAACTTGGGGTGTATTGAAGGAGATGATATTTTTGGCAAGATTCTATTTCTAGAAGTTTCTTTTAGAAATTTATGTTTTTAGAAGGTAGTCAAGACTCAAAACAGCATAAAAATTATATTTCCAAGGACCCAGTTGGGACATTAGAGCATGGTTCTGATTTCAACTAGATTCGAAACTGTGATTTTTGGGTCTATTTTTACTATTTAGTAGTCGATGATATTGCGGGCAGGGTGATTATCGTTTTGAGTAACCAATATTTTATAGAGTATCAATGCAAAATATCAAGCCATTCTGAGCGCTTTTATTTCTCAGGGGCTGGTTACGTTTTGACACCTGCTATTTTTGGAGGTTTGTGGTTAGAGTGACATTTGGACTCCACTTGATAGGGTTTCACTATCATTTTCACTAGGAGATGGGGTGCTCCACTTGATAGGGTTTAATCTGACCTATTGGGATGCATCGCTATTTTTAGCCAAATAGAGAAGTGCCCACCTTTTGGCTTGATATTGTTGACTTTTGAGACAATCATGCTAATTTTGGTGAACTGGTAAAGTGCATGGGTAAGGGAGGCTTGTCTTGTGAAGTTTTCTTGATTAGAAATCTTATTTTTCCCTCCACTTAGAGCGCATGGCATGAAGAGCTAATTGTATGGTTGACAAGAGAGTTTTAGGAAAGACGCTACTTTCAGCAGACGATGGAGCACATGGCTTCATGAGGATGTTTTTGGTAGAATGCCTTAATTATAATTTCTATTTTATCCTAGAACTGGAGCACATGGACTTGGAGTGACTTTGTTGTGGAACTTGCATAGATTCTTCAACATATTTTCAGCAGAGAACTAGAGTGTGTGGCTTTGAAGAGAGTTAAACTTGCTTTATTTTGGATTATTATCCTTTTATTACCTCCTGCGCCCTCTTTGAAGGGATTTATTCTTGGCAAGTTGCATCTTTTACTTCTATTGATCATTGGGGATATTTTTGTACACTCCCATACCTATTCTATAAAGACAAAGGGGGTAGGATGATAAAAGAGAAGATGTTATAATATTATTCACTAGTGATTTTTTGCTTGAGTTCTAGTCTCTTCACACCCCTCTTTTCGATTAGAGTGATTGTGAGATTGCATAGTTATCTATGAGAAGTAGAAAAGTTTGTATTGTGTTCATGTGATTGTAACCCTGAACACTAGTGCAAGAAGGTGCTTCGGAAGTGATTGGATGCTCCATGGAGTTTTTGTAGGTGAAGCTTGTATTCCTCCAAACTTTGTATTTACAAGTTTGAAAATAAAGGTAACATTATTTAGCGACTATGTCTCACTGAATTATTGTCTTTTGCATTACTTTGATCTTTTGAATTGATTAATAATGGGAAATAGTCCCCCTTAGTTAATTTTCTACATTCTGTAGCCCATAGGAATCAAAGCATTTAAGTCATTATTGCTAATTTGTCCATTTCTATTCGCTGTTATTTTACATTTTTGCATGCAGATTTGCACTTGTAAGAGCAGGTTTCCATGCCCTAATAGCATATTTTCCCATTCGCAAGGCAGAAATCTATCCTAGGGCATAAATCTGTGTTTTGGCTTGTTTCATGTGTTTTTCTGCAGATTACAGGTATGATATTTCAAATTACAGTGAGCTTTTATTACAGTTTGGCAGTGTGTTTTGGTCCTCAGGGTTCATACATCACTTACAGGTGCATAGAGATTCCCCCACTGTGATCAGCAAGCACTAACCCGGAGTGCAGGGAGACTGTACAAAGTGACTGTGTACATTCTCCAGTGACCTTTTTAACTTTTCCAATTTCAAACATTAACTCTTCCAGAGTTGATATTTGGAACCAGTCAGTTTTTTAGTGTTAACATGTGTCAAGGATGCTAAGAAGCTAGGTAATTGATATGTGCACAGACTGTAACAGCAAATGAAACACGCACATAAGATAGAAATTGCTGCAATTGTACACTGTACACTATGTTCCATTAAGTATATACAGAAGTACAATTGGTGGATGGAGAATAGTTTATACTAGTGGTAGATGAGTGACCATCTTTGACTAAATCTCCTATGAGATGTACAAATATAATACATCATTTGACTAAGTCAAATATGACTAAGTTTCACCATACAGTGACATCAGACTGAAACTGTTTGTAATGATTTTAGGACAATATTTAGTAGTTTAAGAAAGCAAGAAAGACAACATGTTAATGTTCTCAAGTGGCCAAAAGTTGCTAGAGGAACTGAAAAGCTATGTCATGTTAAACACATCAAAAGGAGTGCTTAAGGTAAGTAAAACGGGTATAGAGAACAGAACAGATATAGCCAAGCCTTAAATAATAAGAGATATGACATCCCTAACACTTATCATGATCCCAAGTCCAGAGTGAAAGTACTGACATGCTCAAGTGGCTGCAAGCTTGTAACAGGGAAGTTCTTTTGAAAAGCATGCATCTTGTGTTGCACTAAAAAACAATCAGAGTTATAATTATTTTACTAGGTAATAGTCAATTGGCTGCCTCTCCCAATATAGACAAGCAAAGCCAACATGTCTGCCTTGGCAACAAACTCAAGAGAATCTATATCTTTTCTATACATGCACATTCTGACTGTCATTTGTGCAGAAGCTTAAAATGCATTCAACTCTCCAAGGCAAAGGCAGGCAGATTCATCATATAAAGTTGCCTTGCACCCTCAACTCCAAAGCAGAAATACTGAAGTTATAGCCAGGTATGAGCAGCTGTCAAATGGAAGTAATTCAAGAGAAAGACGTAATACCTCTTTGAATCAAAGTTATCAAAACTGGAACCAGCTGAGGGTCAGACCAGTAGGGAACCAAAACTGACTTGTGAACCGGTCCACTAATACATAAAATATGCGAAATCAATCAAATATATATGTGTGTGTAAATATAAGTTATAACCCATTAGACACCAAAATGTGAAGTTTGCTCATTTTAGGGTTTGGGAGGAGAGGGGGGCGTTTCTTTTCTCCCTTACTTTTTCATTTCGACTCCCCCGGAACTGCATCTAGTCCCACCGGTCTAGACCGACCAGTTCAATACCAAACTGTTACTTTTTTGTCCTCCCTCCCCCCCCGGAATATCCCACCAATCTAAACTGGTTGGTTCAGTGCTGAACTGGCTACTTCACTGTTGAACCAGCCTCTCAGTCCTATTCAACCACCAGTTCAGGTACTGAAGAGTCTGGACCGGTCCAGACTCCAGACCACCTGGTCCTGATAACATTGCATCAAATATCCATGGCCAAATCCAGTTTCATAGAAGTAAAGACCATAACAAGAATCAAGGCATGAGTGATTATCAAGAACTCTTAGTACGAGATGTAATATGCAAGTTATCAAGCTATTGAGTCGCCTTGCAATGTAACTGGAAATGTTGTCACATAGAGCTAAGGTTATGTTCAAATTCAAGCTTGTTCTTTCCCAGTACTGTTATTACTGGTTGGAAGAAGGAAGTAGTAAGGCAGGTCTTAAATGATCTCAATTATATGTCCCCTATAGATATTATCACAATAAAAAGTACAAATTATTGTGAAGTTTGGGTGAAACCCTGAAACCTGCATAGAGAACCTAGCTAGAGAAATTCACACAAAGCTTGCAAAGGAAAAAGAGAGAGAAGCAAGAATGAGAGAAAGAATAATTGAATTGTATTAACTGAATGGTAGAATGAGCAATAAATACATGAAATACTCTACATGGCTAGGTAAATGCACCGTAGTAGTGATCTAGAGAAATCTGGACACTCACTGACAGAAATCGGAGTTATTTGCCACTCTATCTACCACCTAATCCTAGTTAACTGTCCATGCAATCATCAGTGAACTGAGTCACACGTGTGGAGGTGAGAGAAACACGTGCATGCACATGATATGCACCCTCCTGACCTCATGCGTGTGATATGCACTCTCCTGGTGAGAAAAACCGATGTGAACATGCAACTGCTGGTGATAAGAACCGAGGTTTCCATGCATGAGTTGCCTCCACTAATCTAACTGAAGTCTAACTAAGTCAAAACTGAAAGGGGAAGGCTGTGTTACTGGATCTGCAGGGTCTAGACCCAGGATTCGCAAATCCACGTTTCAGATCTAGATCCGCCCAGATCCGCCAAGGAGACGCCCAGCAAAGGTTTCTGATTTGCCTGGAAACGGATCCGCTCGCCCGGAAACGGATCCGGCTGCCCAGTGACCCCACATGCGCGGATCTTGAATTTTTTTTGTCGGTTTTAGGGCTTGAAGCCGTGGTTTTGGTTTTCAGGCCGGTTTTGAGAGAGCTTCCGCGCGGTTTTAGGGTTTCGCCCTTCGGATTAAAAGGGCCCGACCCCACTCCACAAGAAAACAACCAACCGACAGTCACTTTGAGCAGAGTGCACTTGCAGACTCCAAAGGTGCGCGCGGGACCAACTAGTATAAATAAAGGAGGCTAGCGCCTCATTTGTTCACTCACTCATTCACTCATCAAGTGTGCAAGTTTGGTAGCTACAATTGGGAGAAGAAGGAAGAGAGAGGCACATTGCTCAGTGTTGGATATTCTCTAGTGTTTTGGTTTATTGTCTTAGTATTGTATTGGCTATCTATATTAAGGAAGTTTTTGCTGGGTTTTCTCCCCCATGAAGGTTTCCCGGGATAAATGTTGTGTATCTTGTGATTGTGTTTCTCTCAGTGATCCTACCTATGCTATTGTTATCTAGTGAATTGAAAAGAAACCTAATAATAACTCAAAACTTAACACTTATATGCTACGACATTGGACGCACACGCTCAAGACCCCCCTGGGCTAGTTTTGAGTGGGTTCACATAGGCTCCGGATAGAGATCAGGCATCAGATTTCGTAGGAGGACAAGATCTACCAACTATCACATGTAGGAGATAGAGATAGTGGAGCAATTCATTTTCAATGCCCATCTATTATGAGATAGAAGGGTGATTTTATTACCTCCTTAGGGAGTTTCAAAACTCCCTCTCCATATTTTTCTGGTACCCACAATGTTGCATAGCCTTGTTCATGAGGGATGCACTTAGACTCTAATCTTCCACACTTCAGCAAACCCCCAACAAGACACTACTCAGATGATCACATCATTCTTTTCTACGCTCCTAGTAGACAAGGGCACCATGAGGCAACTAGATAACAACACCATTCAAGGAAGGTCCAAATCCATAAGACCCCAAGGGGCCCCTGTCCTCGGCCAGCAAGACCTTTGTGGAGTTGTCAACTTAGATCCTAAGACAACTCTCACCTTTCCAAGAGGAAGTCCTCCACTTCTAAACGTCAGTAGCATCCTACTTCCTTGGGACACGGAAACATGTTGCAGAACAACTCTTCTTCCAACACTTCCAAACAATCTTTTATCTTGAGTTTTTTCTCTTTGGCCTCAGATCATAGTAGAGATACATAAGAAGGTAGATGACCTGTCAGAGAGAAACCTCACCTCCTCTTTAAGCGATAGGTTCAAGAAGCGACAAGGCTTCTTCCCTTTCCCTTGTACCCTCTTTCAGGGAACCCCCTAGGGCATTTGGCTTTTGGCCCTTTGCATCTCATGTATCATTCCAATGTTTCCAATACTAGTCTCTTACTCATAGAGATTAGATCTTAGAGTTGATATGTTTTTCACTTTTGGTTTTATATAGGACTGGCCATTGCACTCCCATGCACTATATTGATACTATTTTACTCAGCAGTCTCATTGACATGTCTTTAGTCACTTTCCCCTGTACCCTCTTTTAAGGAACCTCTTTTAAGGAACCCCTTGAGGGCATTTGGCTTTTGGCCCTTCGCATCTCATGTATCATTCCAATGTTTCCAATACTAGTATCTTACTCATAGAGATTAGATCTTAGAGTTGATATGTTTTTCACTTTTGGTTTTATATAGGAGTGGCCATTGCACTCCCATGCACTAAATTGATACTATTTTACTTAGCAGTCTCATTGATATGTCTTTAGTCATTTGTTGGATATTAATAAAATTATCTTATTTCATCTTTTCCGAATCACCTCAAGAATCGAAGGGCTCACCAAGTCAGTTTCGATTTCAAGTCGTGCAAATTTAATCCAAAATTTGAACCTTCTAAGTTAATTCTTAATGCTCAATAAGTATATGGGTGTCTCCAACAAGTTGTATTGGCCATACAATAAGCTTATATGAGGAAGAAGCTGAATGGCAATGTCAAGGAGAGGGTGTACATCAAAATTTGTCTAAAGGAGATACAAAATTATTAGCTTTCATTTAGCCGTTTGTGGAAAACCATTTTTATGAATGCCCACCTTTACGACTAAGACTAGGACGCAAATCTAAACGCATTCCCAATGGTTCCTTACATACTACCAGAGCTAAATAGATATATCTATATTTATTCTCCACACTCAAATTCAACTCCGTTTGTACATGTTTTGTTCTTCTATATCTGTATTTATATATAGATATAGTTATATTTGAAGGAAAATTTGTGAATCTAGTTCAGGTGGTTGGGAGGAAAAATTGTTATTCTCCTCACCTAGATTCAAACTCCCCTTGTAACATGTTTCGCTCTTTCTGAGCTAATTCGTTTTAAGGCTCTTCATGAGACATGAGGAATATCTCATTCTCACTTATGGGCTGGAAGGTGGAATGAGAAGTTATATGCAAACAGAAAAGTAAATAAATAAAGAAAATAAACCCAAGGAAGAAAACCTAAGGTATGCTTCTCCAGATTCATGGATGGCATCCTCAATAAACACATTGGCATAGACTAATGCACCTCACCAAGGAGGATTTGATCCGAGCACATGTGGACATGGAACTAGCCAAATATCCAGCAACATTGACGATAACCAGTTGAGCTAACCCCTTGAAATATATATAGGGGCAATTGTAATTTCCTCTCATATATTAGCCCATGAAAACCAGGATGAACTTGAAATTTCATAACCGAGATGATCAACCACAGAAATGAAATTTTAAAAGCCCAACACCCTTGCTCATACCCGGATCAAATTCGGATCAAATTATTTTATCAATTTTAATTCTAAGGGAGTAAGTCCTATAAGTACAGGAAGGTCTCGAAGGAAAATAAAAAAGTAAGTAAACATATAGACACCAGACATAAGACTTGCACCACAATGCCTGTAAAAGTCATTGAGAAAATCAGTGTCATGTGTTGATATGTTGATATGACAGTAACAACGTATCATGTAATTCCAATATACAGCCAAAAAGAGGGGAAAGAGGAGGAAATACACCGTGTGGTTTAGGCAGGTCATAAGATCAATCCCTACGAAATGCCGACATCGATGGCAACGCGGGTTAAATCCCATCACAGGCTAGGGTGTCGAATGCCCTTCCATTTGCATTGTCTTTTACCATGTGGTTAGCCAAAACTGCTTGTTCGGTTCAGGCTAAAATTGCAATATAATGCAGGCTCGCTGTTATATTCAGCATACTTAAACCCATTTTATGTTAATGCAGCTATACCACAAATGCCAGTCACTTACTTGAGCCAGATGTCTGTTCGCTTGAAGAAGCAGTTCAGGCCTTGGCCGACTTTCTACTCCACTCCGACCCTACTGTTACTCCTGCGACGAATACCCACCTGGGGAAAGAAAGATTTTTCACTTCTCCTCTGTTTCGGAACGTAGAGCTGGTGGTCACATTGCCCAGACAACCCGATCTACCGGTCGTTTGCAATCCCTTGCGGTGTGATTATCAGATATTATGTACAGGTCGCAGGTTCGATACGTGGCCTGCTAGAAGGAAGTAAGTCAGAATCTCACGTATTCACTGTAATGGAAGAGGGGGCTAATTGATTTTCGTGTTGGTTTGCGATAGCGCTGGGTTTTCGACGTTAAGGGTGCGGTCACGGTCACATGGCACTGGTACTCTCTGTTATGCAACGACATTGTCATGTGAATTTGCGCTT
>ML783096.1:724344-740366 GCA_009831015.1 Picea engelmannii
ATTGCCTCTTCATAACATTCTGGTTCACCAGAATCAGTCAACAATAAATAATATAATGAAGGAGAGTATCATTCAGGGGGTATACTTAACTTGGTAGATCTTCTAACAACACTTGCAGGTGTTTGAGGTACCTGCTGCTCCTGTTGTTGTACATTTTGTTTTTCAGGTTCCTTTGGAATTTCCTTTTCAGTGATCTCATCAAGCACTGCGTATTCTTGTTTTTCTATTTCCTGTTTCTTTCCCTGCAACTGATCTTTGTACATGACTGTTACACGTCAAAATTGCTAAGTGTCGCATTGTCCCTATCAATCATCCTAAGTGTCGCATCTTCCCTACAACTTTCACAAGTGTCGCAAGTTGGTCACTAATGTCACAAATGATGTTCAGACATGATGCCATGATAATGACACTAAGGAGGCACTTATAACATCTCACATGACTGAGTTGAAGGAGGAGAACTGGCCTACTGGAATCAAATAGCTCTTGACACCTGAAAGAGACCCTGAAACAAAGGTTTGGAAGGGGAACGCTCCCCTACTTCAGCTGCAGAAGCACTGGCGCTCCCTTATAATGCTTTAGGGAGCGTTATAATGCCCCTCAGACCCTTTTGGAGGAGTGTTGCTCATCTTGAGAGCGCTGGCGCTTCCCAAGGCTTACCAGAGAGCGCTACAATGCTCTGATGCCCTTTCTGAGGGAGCGCTCCCTATTCTGGGTCAATTGTTATCCCGTTGAGGAGAATAAGGGGAGAATCATTCGAGATTAGGAGACAGTTGTGCTCGAATTCTTGGTTTCATCAAGAGATCCATGATCTGAAGAGAAGGTTCCCAACTTGTTCTAAACATAACTCAAGAGGTTAGGCCCCTCCCAACCTATATAAACAGGCTCTATGATGGTGGAAAGGGGGAGGAAGAATTGGACATGTGAAATTTATGATCCTGGAGGAAACTTACAGTCAGCCAAAGGAGAGTGATAAGTGAAGCTGCTGTTATCTAGGTTGTGGATCTTTCAGGCAAGGGTTAGACGAAGAGAACTTGACGAAGCTGTCACATTCGCATCTACGATTGTAAGTACTGTTGTCGTTATTATCATTAATATGACACTCTTGGCCTGTTTCTTTCTAGTTTGTGTCTGATGTCACATGAACTTGTCATTTATTGATAGATCTATTTTCAAGCTAATGTCAATAGAGTAGGAAGTGGTCGTATCCTATTTTGTCCACAGAGCTCAGCGAGGAGCAAAGGGTTGGAGCGCAACTCGGAGCGTGCAGGGACAAATGTTGATTAAAAGGTACTTCTGTTATCCTTCCTTCTCATGCATTAGTTTAGATAGATTTGAAAGGAAGTCAGTGTCCACGTTAAGCATTTTTCTGTCTAGGGTTAAGGTCAAGCCTTAGAGGTGATCTACCTGTCCGCAGGGTGATTTTGCTACAACAGAAACTGGCGACTCCACTGGGGAAATTCCCTCAAATTGAAACCTCTTGTTTGGATTTTTCTCCTCATTGACCTTGTTCTATCCCTTGATTGTTTCAGACCTGGTTCACCCCTCTTTGATTAAGTTTCCTAAGCTTATTGGCTCCTTACCTTGTCACATTCAACATACTTGTCAATCTCGGATCTCAATTTTTGGAATTTCTTGACATTTCTGAGACTTTTAGACCATGGTGCCCCTGTCCTAGTGTTAACAGAGCGCCAACGCTCCTAATAGCCTTACACAGAGCGCTATAATGCTCTTTGCCCTTGGCAACAGAGCGCCAGCCTCCTTTTGGCCAAAAAACCCTCCAGAATTGCATTTTTCAGGGTTTGCCTCTGTGTGTCTTCTGCTGAGTGATCTAGTGAGTCAATTTTTCTTCCTTTTCATCCTTGACATCTGTCTTTTTGAGGGATAAACACCTTGTTAATTGAAGCTTGTAGCCTTCTTCACCATTTTACATTGAGTTTTTCTTGTTGAGTGAAGCTTGAAACCTATGCATTATTTTTCTTTTCTCTTCAGTTGAGCAAAACCCTAGTGAAGGTCATCAAAGGCCCACAGACCTCTGTATCTTGTTTTCGGTCAAGGTCATTTGTTCTTTAGCTCTTGCTTTTGGGTGTGAAGTTTGCTTTTTTCTTTGATTGCTTCTTTTCTTTCGCTTTTCGTTTTGATTGCTATGAACGGTGTATTGTTTGTGTGATTTTTGCTTATGCTAGTTTGGTTCTCATTCATACCAAGAAGACAATTAGAAAAGATAAGAATTGTGTTGTATTGATCATCATCCATATGCAAACAATAAATATATCCTCATGATTGATCGAGCATATTAGAAGGCATTTAAAAATTTTCGCATTACATCAAGATTTGATTGAGAAAAGAATTGTTTGAGGGCATTCCGTAGTTGTGCTTGCTAGTGAAAAAACTCTCTCTCTCCCTTAATTAGATGTTCATCGAAAAGAAATGATTGTTTATCATGCTCGATGCATCCTTTGGGTCTGAGTCATAATTCCATTTGTTTCACTTCCATGCACCCCTTTGCGTAAAGAACAGCCATAAAAATAAACGTTGATTAAAATTTATCTAGAACTTTTTCTTTGCTGGGATCCTCCACCAACAGTAGAATAGGTGTAGTACTTTGGATTAGGCTGTGAGCAAAAACTCTCCAAAGTTTTCAAAATGACCATTAGCATCCTGAGTTAGGGAGAGTCAAATCCAGTTATCATATAAGTCTGCCTGGGATCCCCCTCTCACACAGGGGTTACGTACGAGGTTGCATTCGGGTAAGCTACAAGGACTAACCCTCCGTGGTTTAACTGATTGTGGTGGTCAGATCGTATTATGGGGATCATTTTGATGTAAATCCACAATTACTGCATGGAAGCTTCTTAGTTGGTTTCGGGCTTGATACCCTGCTCGTATGTTCAGATCGAACTATCGACTGTTCCCGCCCAGGGGCTGACTGCGAATTGGTAACCTTAGTGGCCATAATATTTAGGTTCTTACACAAGGTGACGGTGATAGGAAGTCTCACTGTACCTAGAGCAGACATTGGTCAAACTCACTCGGGCTCCTTGGAGGGTAAATCCACAATTACTGCGTGGAAGCTTGCACCAAGGTGTAAGTCTGTTAAGCAGGTCACCATTGTAACTGTTCCACCCTATCCCCACCCCTTCTGGACTTGATCACGCGACATTGGATTTCATCACCAACTAGTACGGTCATCAAAAGAAGGCCCTGTTTGCTTGGTTGTGATTCTTAGATTTTTTAGCGTGTGCTATTTCTTTTCACTAGTTGACCATAGATTTATTTCGTCGACTCTTTTCTTCCGCCAACATCGACCCTCCAGGGACTTCCTCCAGAAAATATGGACTTCCTCCAGAAAATATGGAAGGAGACACCCCTTTACCCCCTCATTCTACGGAACAACCTCCTCAACAGAGCGAGGTTCAAAACACTACAACTTCTCAGGAAGAAGTTCCCATCCCTTTGGAGAATTTTAGAATTGTCTCAGAATCTCCGGAAGCTTATCGCATTCTGGAGGGATATGAACGACAGATCCTCCACCTAAATTCTGCTGGGGAATTTGTTGTCGTAAACCCTTCTAATGCTCCGACCGGGTCTCCTCAAAACCCTTTACCCAATGACTCTTTTTGGACTGAGAACATTGTTTGGAGTCCACCACGCTTGGTGCAAGATCTTTATGGAACAGGAGAAGGCACCGACGTACCTTTCTCCTACACTATACCCCCAAATCACTTCACTGGTACTACCACTTTTACATCCACACCAACCGTTGCTCCGAACACACCACCCGTTGGCTCGAACGTACCATTCGTTGGCCCGAGACCTACTATTCCCCTCTAGACAGCCCATTCAACAATGGCCCCGCACATTCCGACCATCCCTGTCGGTAATGTGGTAGTTAATCAAGCTCCGATTGGCACACCTGTAACACCAAGACCAAATCTCCCTTTTGGATTTAGGGCACTGAACACATCTACCACTACCACTGCCCAAACCACTACTCAAATCATACCGGGAAGTTCCATACCTATCCAACAACCCGGAGGGACTGTTCTTGGTGGTTCTAACCCAATCGGCAACACTGGTCAATCTTTTACATCTGGCCCTCAAATCCCGGGAACTCTACCTCAAGCTGGGGGGCATCCTCCCACCGGAGGAAAAATTCCATTCGGGGGGCACCCTCATGCTGGGGGGCAACCTCAAGTCGGAGTCCACCATCAACCACAAGGGAAAAATGTGTCTGTCGCTCCCAATCCGTGGAGCGTCCCTTTTCAAGGAAATCTGCATGCCTCCACGGGACAAACTGTGCCTGCCACATCTAACCCATGGAACGTTACTTTCCCAGGAAACCCACACTTCCCGGCAGGACAAAATTCACAGACTCTGCAACAACCTCCTTATGGACAAATGCCCAACCCAACCCATAACCCTCAAAACCCATCCGGTTATCCTCCGCTCACACATGCTTCTCAAAACACTTCAAATCCTATGTACCTTGGTCAAAACCAACCTCACATGAGAGGGCCCACGAGTTATAATTATCCACATAACCCAGTATTGGGCCCCACTGGTGTTCCTTTGCCGCACCAACATTACCCACAGGTTAACTGACAACTACCTTTTCTAGGCACACTGGACCTTTCAGACTTGTCTCGGTTAACGAATGATCCCATTCATCATTCTTCGGTTTGGCCAGCTATTCCAGCAAAACTTCCTTATGATATCCCAAAATTCGATGGAAAATCTGGAGAAGACCCGAACAACCATGTGATGACTTTCCATTTGTGGTGCTCATCCAACTCCCTCATGGACAATTCTATTCGTTTGCGTCTTTTCCAACGGACACTTACGGCTTCCGCAGCAAAATGGTATATTGAATTACCACGCGCATCTTTTTACGATTTCAACTCCCTTGCCATGTCCTTCCTCACACACTTCCAACTGCCCATCCGATACGAGATGGGTACTGAACTATTAACCTCTCTCCGTCAGACAACTTCCATACACATCTTCGACCATATCCATGAATGGAGAAGACGACGAAGGCTAATCAAAGCGATCATCCCTGACCAATTATTAGCGGAATGGTTCACGAAATCATTACTACCCTATATCGCTCGTGATGTTTCCATGGGTGGCGTGGTCACCGAGGAAGAAGCCATCGCCTGAGATCAGTACTTAGACTTAGTCTATTCACAATCCGGTACTCTGTATGAGTTGATACCGAACACTACCCGTGCCACTAACGATCCATCCAAACCATCGACTACTTTGCACACAGATGGAGTTATTGCCTCCGTCAAAACTCAATCTACTACTCAGTCTACTGGAACGATTTAGCGGCCCGCTTCAACAGCTGCCCCCAGTTCGACTGCACCCTCTTCTACCCCCACCCAAAATCAAGTCTCTGATGTGAATGCGGTCCAATCAACCCCTTCACAACAACTCGGGGGCAAGAAGAAAGCGAGAAACAAAACAAAGAAGAACAATAACAATGAACAACCCAAGACCCAACCGCAAACCCCTGCTGCCAGAAAACAACCACAGTGAAAACCGAAATTCCCATGTCTCATTTGCGGTGACGATCACTACACTTGAGATTTCCCACATCACGATGAAGTGGCTAAACTTTTTAAAGGAAATTCTCAACCCGCTGTGCTTACTCTGCCTTTTCCGCAACAACAATCTTTGGTTGCACAAACCCCCACGCCAGGGGGCAGTTCCAACCAACCCCATGATAAGGCCTCGACAAGCACACACATTTACATGTTTAACAGGGTTAATCTAACGACTCGTTCTGTGACACACGACACGCCAGTTAAACACGATAAGAAGAAGACTGCTAACGGTTCTTCGCCAGATCCTTTACCATCTGTTGTTAATCCTCCATCTGTTAACCCTCCATCCGGGCCACTTCAGATTGAGAAACCTTCTTTTGACTCCATCCCACGCCCTCCTAAGAGCACCATCCGGAAATCCACTTTCAATCCTAATTCACGGGCTGCCCAAAATTACAATATTGTAGAAGATTTGGCCCAAGCTCTGTGTGCCATGTCCGCATTGGAAGTTTTACAACACTGTCCTAACCAACGTAGGACGCTCTTAGCTTCTATTGGCACTTTCGATCCTGAGTCATCAAACTACATCACGTTTAATCTGGACGATCATCAACCGCGACTCTCCCACTAGATAGCTTTCCAAATCGATGTTGTTGTTCATAACCAACAAATCCATCGAACTATCCTGGATGAGGGAGCCTCTACATGTGTCATGTCTCTAGCCTGTTGGAAAGGTTTGAAATCATCTACCCTTAACAAATCCCCTACGATGTTACGCGCATTCGATGGACAAGGTTTCCATCCTCACGGATTATTACAATCCCTCGCCGTTCAATTGGGCGGTAAAACTGTTACCGTTGATGTCGAGGTGGTCGATGCTCCCCTCGATTACAACCTATTACTCAGAAGAAGTTGGTTCTACGCTATGACTGTTGTCCCCTCATCGATGTTTCGATGTGTACAATTCCCTCATCAAGGCAAAATTGTCACCGTCGATCAACTTGATTTCTGTACACCCGACGCTCGCATCCCTGCCACCGACAACATTCCTTTTTTGGGAGACCACCTAGTTACATATGAAAGCGTTGGTGTTGGCTTATTGAAAGATTCTAGCCTCATGGGTACCTTCCCTACACCACTTCCACCTACTGTACATCATATTGCCGCCATCAATATGATCTCGATTCTGCCTTATCAATCCTTGGAATCATATGACCCCTGGATTGTGCCTAGTCCTTTGGAATTCGATGTGCTCAGTGACACCATGCCACTCAGCCTAGCCGAGGCCGCATACGTAGCTATTCAATCCGCCTCTCCTTCTTCGAACACTTTACATTCATTGGCACCTGACACTTACTCGGCGCCCTCATGGTTGGATTCCCTATCATCGGTCGATGATTACATTTCCCACATTTTTCCTTCGGACGAATCTATTATGGAAATGCTTAGCATTGACGATTTTCCCTGGGATGACAACCACCATCGATCCTCTTTTCTTCCGCCTTTGGAAGAAGTGCAAGACATACAATCTGTCTTCCCCCCCGATGTTACCGATGCTCCACAATCCCCTATCCTCACTCAAGATACTTTCTCTGAGGGGAACATGGGTAACATCTCTACTACAATCACAATTGACATTTCAGTCAAAGAAGGTGTCGTGGAAAACATTAATATTGGTGCTAATTGCGCGCCCGACGAAGTGGTTTCTTACACCGCTTTTTTCAAGGAATTCCACGACGTCTTCGCATGGAGCTACGAGGAAATGCCAGGGATTGACCCTTCAATCGTCATACATGAAATAAAGACTTACCCTGACGCAAAACCGGTTCGACAGAAACTCCGCCCGGTTCAGCCCAAGAAACTGGCAGCTATAAAGGCAGAAGTTGAAAAACTTCTAAAATCTGGCTTCATCTACCCCGTCCCTTTGACGGAATGGGTCTCTAACCTCGTTCCAGTTTCCAAGAAACAAGGGACCATCCGTGTCTACGTAGATTATCGCGATATCAACAAAGCTTGTCCCAAGGACAACTACCCTACACCTTTTATCGATCAAATCATCGATAATTGCGCGGGAAGCGTGATCTTCTCTTTCATGGATGGCTTTTCTGGATACAACCAGATTAAAATCTTACCTACTGATCAACATAAGACAACCTTCATCTTCCCTTGGGGAACTTTCACTTACCGAAAGCTACCTTTTGGCCTTAAAAATGCTGGTGCTACTTTCCAGTGAGCCATGTCGTACGCCTTTCACGACATCAAACATATCGCGGAACCTTACCTCGATGATTTACCCGCCCATTCATCCAACCGACCCGACCACATTAGTCACTTGCGGGCAATTTTTCTTCGATGTCGTTTCTATCGTATTCGTCTGAACCCACATAAATGCATCTTCTCTGTCAAATCCGGTCGACTCCTCGGTTTCATCGTCTCCAAAGACGGGATCAGGGTGGATCCCTTGAAGATCAAGGCCATCCTAGCCTTACCCCCACCCACCAACTTAACCCAACTTCAAATTTTGCAAGGCAAAGCAAACTTTCTCCGCCGTTTCATCTGCAATTACGTCGAGATCACTAAAGGATTTATGCGGCTACTGCAAAAGAACGTCCCTTTCATCTGGGATGACACTGCCCAACAGTCATTCGACGCTCTCAAGCATGCTTTGACCCACGCTCCTTTGTTACATCCTCCCGAATATACAAAGGATTATATCCTTTACTTGGCCACTTCTACTTCTACCATTGCCATGGTATTAGTTCAAGAGGACTCTAACGGCGATGAACACGTGATTTGTTATCTGAGCAAGAGTTTATCCGGACCCGAACTCAGATATTCGCATGTCGAGAAACTGACTATGGTAGCTGTCATTGTTGTCCAACGATTCTGCCACTACATCCTACTACACACCACCACGGTAATCGCAGACTCCAACCCCATGTACCACGTCTTGACACGTCAAGTACTTAGGGGAAAATATTCGAAATGGATCGTTATTATTCAAGAATTCGATCTCGAGTTTACAAAGGCTAAAGCCAAAAAATCCCTGGTGTTTGTTGAGCTCATCTGTGCTCTTCCAAGTGCCGATGAAAACACTGAACCTAGAGACCCTCTCCCTGATGAGTCTCTCTTCCTCATCAACACCTCTGACCCTTGGTATGGAGACATTCTCCTCTACCTTCAAACCCAACGTTTTCAACCAAACATCTCTCGAGAAGAGCGTCGACGCATCCGTCACCACTCTCGCCGCTATCTCATCCTCGGCGACACTTTGTATCGCGGTGGTATTGACACTATCCTTCGGCGATGTCTGATTCACGAAGAGGATGAACGCATTTTGAATGATTTTCACCTTGGTGCTTGTGGCGGTCACCTTTCCGGGATGGCCACAGCCCAAAAAATCCTACGTGCCAACTACTTTTGGCCCTCGATTTTCAAAGATTGCATCGAGGCTGTCAAAAAATGCCCACCTTGCCAAATCTTCAACAAGAAGGCACACACCCACCCTACTGCACTGCACCCCATTATTTCCATCGGCCCCTTTTCCAAGTGGGGTATTGATTTCATGCAGTGTAAGCCTACCTCAGCCAGGGGGCACGGTTACATCATCGTCGCCGTCGATTATTTCACAAAATGGGCTGAGGCTATGCCTACCTTCCTAAACGATGGCCGTACTACAGCTCTATTCCTCTTCAACCACATCATTACTCGTTTTGGTGTACCACATGCCATTGTCACCAACCATGGTGCACACTTCAAAAACCAGATGATGAGCGAGTTACACATCAAATTGGGTTTTCGCCATGAAAACTCATCCCCTTACTACCCTCAAGCGAATGGACAAGTTGAGGCTATCAACAAAGTCCTAAAAACCATGATCCAACGCATGGTAGGGGAAAACAAGACATCGTGGCATTTACAACTATTTTCTGCTCTCTGGGCCTATCACACGTCTATGAAAACCTCAACTGGATTCACTTTTTTCCAGTTAGTTTATGGCATTGAAGCCATCCTACCAATCGAGTGTGAAATTCCATCACTCAAATTGAAAGTAGAACTCCTGCCCCATACTTCTGCGGAAGAAGAACGATTCTTGTACCTATCCAAGCTGGACGAAACACGCCGTGATGCTACCCTCGTTAATGAGGCACATCATAAACGAATTAAGAGTCAATATGACAAATCCGTCCAACCTTGAGCCTTTGCAGAAGGAGACTTAGTCCTCGTTTATGACCAAGCACACGACAAATTGGGAACAGTAAAGTTAGAACCTATGTGGTATGGTCCTTACATCATGAAGCATGTTTTACACAGAGGTGCTTATGAACTAGTAGATCATGATGGAATTTCCCTGGGAGAGCCTCGAAATGGGCTTTACCTTAAAAAGTACTATGCCTAGATCACCTAGCATCTGTACTTTGCACATTATTGTATTTTAGTTTGGTGTGTCTTTTCTTTCGCATGCCCGAGTCTTTACCGTTGCCACTCATGACTGTGCCTGTGTTTTCATGCACAGATGACGTCTGCCTTTCCTATCTTTTTTGGGTTCATGGATGGTGCCAGCCGACATACCCGAAACATTGCTTCAGCAGCATGGGTTATTTATCAGTTCGACGAGGTGGTGAGTTCAGGAGGCATCTGTTTAGGACCAACAACCAACAATATGGCAGAATATCACACTGTCATTGGACTGTTAACCCAAGCCTCCTCCCTAGGTATCTCTCGTATCATTATTTACTTAGACTCCCAACTCGTGGTTTATCAACTCAACCACATCTACTCTATCTGTAGTCCTATCCTGCTATGTCTACACTTGCAAGTTCGCCGCCTTGAATGAATGTTCGATTACATTGAATATAGACACATTCTAAGAGAACTTAATAGTGTTTCAGATTCGTTAGCTAATTATATCATGGATCGGTATTTAGCCCACAGATAAGATTCAAGGAAAGCAAAAACTGTACATTACATGTAAATTAAAACACATCACAAACATCATCATGTACAAATCGTCGGCATCATAAAAACTCAAAACTGTATATATATATGGCGTGACTGAAATGTTTACATTACATCAAAAAGTCTGTAAGAGAACAAAATATTGGGTCCATCCACCCATACAACATCGCCAGACAGGACATACAAAACACATGATCTCAGGGAGACTCTAATCTCCCCGCACTGTGTATTGTCGTGAGTAGCATACTACTGCACGTACTACATGCGTCAACAGAGAATCGATATTCTCTGGCACCCCTATAGTGTGCCGCTGCATATGCAAAGGCGCGTCCCCCCTCCGCAGAGGAGGGATACCCATCGTAAGGCCTTGGAGGTTCCTCTCAACCTCCCGGAGGCCCGCCACCGGTACTACTGGGTCTGCCACAACTGGGGCGCCGCCACGACATCCTAGCACTGATATATCCGCTGGGCACACTGCTCCCTTGTCTGCATGTTAAAAACAAAAACATCTATCAAAACTCTCTTGCATACCCAAAAAAAATACATATACATCAAAAACTTAAGAAACAAAACTAGACAAGGTATGGCCTAGTCTCTTACCTGACTCGTCCCAATCTTCCCCCTCGGGAAAAATCAAATCCATACTCCCACGAAAGTCCACATCGGCATGCGGGAAGTCCTCGATCTAGAGGTACTGTCGCCTCAACCAGGCAAAGAAATCACTAGTAAAGCAGAACTCTGACTCCGAAACTAGCCTCAGAGACAGGCTAGTCCACCTCTCCATACGAGGCTCATCCACTGGTCGTACTGCCAGCGCGATCTGAGGCTGCATCTGAGGGATGTGCTCTAAGAAAAATGAGACTAAGAACGAGCCATAGCCGAACTGTTTTTGGCCATTCCTACAGCGAGAGATCTATTCCTTCACATTTCGAAGGAATGTTGTACTCCAATTGAACAATGTTGGCTCTAAACACTGAACACCATATGCCACTTGTGATCTCGATGTCAAATGAACACTAGTGCTACCAGTCACGCTAGTGATAGCAAATAATATCGATTGGAGAGGCAGATCTCGTATATCCTTGATAGGGATCCTGCCCCCTACCAACCTTGCTCCCGGAACACAGTGACGTGCCAGATACACGTCCACCTGCTCAGGTAATGCCCTCTTCCCTGTAAAAGCTATGGGAACCTCTCTTTTCGAGAGGTCAGTCAGAAAGTACACATCTTCCAACTCGATGGTTAGGAGTTTTGTACCAATACAGAATCCCTATTCCGTAACGTCCCAAAGGCCAATCATGTGCTCAAGCAGTAGAACCTCTCTTTTCATTTTTTGCAATTTGAAAAACTTGAGCAAGCCATAGGCCCTCAAAGCGGCCCACGTACGGGGACTCCATAGAGCGGCTAAATCATCCATCTCGTGTTCCCGCTCTTTCCATTCAATCATGATTACCGAATACACCTACAAAACAAAAATCAAGATTTTCATCATTCCTCACGTTTTTGTGATTTCGACGATTTTCAAAAAGCATTTTAAAACATAAAATCAAATGACCATGACATCTAAAAGCAACCAATCATCCTTTTTAACCACCACACCCTTTAATATTTACCAAACAATGATTAAAACGTAGTAAAAAATGCAAAATGATTTGAGGGGGTGTGTGGGCCCATGAGGGGAATTTTCATGGGTTTCTTTTGCTAAAATGGTCGGTCTAATCAATTGTAAGGGTATGGACATCCTAACAAACCTTATCCAATGCATTTTTGTGAAATATTTCCCCCATTTTATTAACTTTTAAAAGGAGGCCGATTTGGTTCAAAAGGGGTGACCTAGGGCTTTGTGTTTTAAATTAATAATGCTATGAAAATCAACTTGGAACCATGCAATTGAAAGAGCAAAGAATAAACACCTACCTGGTTCGAACGGTGTGTGAAATGATCAGTCGTAGCTCCGGCAGCAAGAAAAACAAGATTTGCTCCAATTGAGATTCTCCAACACTCCACAAATCCTTGCAAATGAAATGGTAAATGAGTTTTTCAAATCAATTCATATTTATAAAATTTCATTTTTTCATAAGGTATGGTCATTTTGGGTTTCTCTAATGGTGTAAATGGCTTCACTAATCTATGGTTTATAGTTTCTGGCATCGCAGGTTTATTGGCAGTTCTAATGAATCTTTCACCTTGTCGTATTTATGAGCATAGTCTTAGTTCGTTCTCGAGCTCGACAATATGAGAATGCAACTGGGTAAACTTTTATCTCTTTTTCGGACCCGTACGGATACGATCACACGAAAAAGGAACCCCCCTGGAGTCTCCTTTAAACCCTTTTTAGACTCTCTAAATATGAAAAGATTGTCGAGTGATCTTGCTTCCTTTCACACTCGTTAAAAGGTCAGAAAGGGCATCTTTCAAGCGATAGTTTAACCCTTTTTCGGTCTCGTTGGACTACTGTACGAAAAAGGAACTAGGAGAGTTCTCTTTTAAGTGTTTTTCCAAACTCTATAATCCCGAAAAACCTTCGAGTTTTCTGTCTTTGGACTCATTAAAGCACACATCGACAGGCCCATATGGGAACAAACCCTTACTTCTTCTGGTTCGTTAAACAAAGGAAGAGGAACTTACCAAAGGTGAGTTATATCGAGCATGTGTTATCCTCCTCGAGCTCATTAAATAAAAATGAGGTACTCATCTATCTGGATGGCGGAAAAATTGAAAGGAGCAAGCCAAGCAGTCTCTTGAGAACATCATCCAACACTTCTTAGAGTCGCCCTTGAACACGACACTTTGTTATATGCTCATATCATAATCCGCTGAACCTCTGTGCTGAACCAATCTTTGAGTTTCCTTTCACTCCTTTGGGTCACCCGATGCAAGTCACAGTATCCATTGCACAGTTTTGGTCCATGTCATGTTTTGCTGTTGTGCCTCAGTGTTCAAGGGAAGTATCCGCCTTGAGAGTCAACCATCCTAAATATCTTATCTCAAAACCCATGTCAGTCCATGTTCTTTTGACCTACCAATTACATCTTTATACATGTTTTGCGTCGTTGATGGGGGATACATCAAGGCCCTCCCTCGACGAGTCTAGTCCTGTCGACTTCAACACATTATCCAGGAATTGGACTTAGAAACTAATTAGTACTTTGGGACCTGCATGCCTCAATGGCATGCCTCCTCACATTCGACAGTAGGTTTACATCATTGACCTCTGATTGAATGATTCCATGAATGTTTGACTTCAACTCATCTATTCACGTTCGGTGGAATGTACTAAGATACCTTGGGAATCATTGACATTAATGGTGATCTCCCTCACACTTGTTAACGGTTTACCTCATTGACCGGTAATCAAGTGGTTTCTGCCGTGTTCGACACCAAGACATCTATTCACATGGTTATAATCGTATCACACGGGGATTGGTAAGAAGACCCTGGGTTGCGTAATTCACTTTGATATATGTTTCACCCAGGTTGCGAAGGAGTTTTGGACAAAGAACACATACATTGTTACATAGATCCACTTTGTATTGGTCGTGGCTATGTCTTGTCACCTCGTAGATCCACTGTGTATTCTTCATGGCTACGCTCAGTTTGAGTCATCACAGTATAGATCCACAGTGTATCTTCGGTGGCTATACCCTTTCATAAATACAATTATGGATCCGCAGTGTATATTATGGCGGCCATATCTCAAATCTTGATCATCCAAGCATAGGTATGCCTGCCTTGGGTTTTGTAATCTGTCATGATATTTGTTGGATGTTTGTGTGCAGCTTCCGTTAGGTTCTCCGAGTCTATACCCTTTATTGAACGTCTGCAAAGTATTTCAGTCATCAGTTCGTATCTTCTGACTTCATACTTTGGGGGGCATTCTGTTACACGTCAAAATTGCTAAGTGTCGCATTGTCCCTATCAATCGTCGTAAGTGTCACATCTTCCCTACAACTTTCGCAAGTGTCACAAGTTGGTCACTAATGTCACAAACAATGTTCAGACATGATGCCATGATAACGACACTAAGGAGGCACTTATAACATCTCACATGACTGAGTTGAAGGAGGAGAACTGGCCTACTGGAATCAAATAGCTCTTGACACCTGAAAGAGACCCTGAAACAAAGGTTTGGAAGGGGAACACTCCCCTACTTCAGCTACAGAAGTGCTGGCGCTCCCTTATAATGATTTAGGGAGCATTATAATGCCCCTCGGGCCCTTTTGGAGGAGCGCTGGTGCTTCCCCAATGCTTACCAGAGAGCGTTACAATGCTTTGATGCCCTTTCTGAGGGAGTGCTCCCTATTCTGGGTCAATTGTTAGCCCGTTGAGGAGAATAAGGGGAGAATCATTCGAGATTAGGAGACAGTTGTGCTCGAATTCTTGGTTTCATCAAGAGATCCCTGATCTGAAGAGAAGGTTCCCAAATTGTTCTAAACATAACTCAAGAGGTTAGGCCCCTCCCAAGCTATATAAATAGGCTCTATGATGGTGGAAAGGGGGAGGAAGAATTGGACATGTGAAATTTATGATCCTGGAGGAAAATTACAGTCAGCCAAAGGAGAGTGATCAATGAAGCTGTTGTTATCCAGGTTGTGGATCTTTCAGGCAAGGGTTAGACGAAGAGGACTTGATGAAGCTGTCACATTCGCATCTATGATTGTAAGTACTGCTGTCATTATTCTCATTAATATGACACGCTTGGCCTGTTTCTTTCTAGTTTGTGTCTGATGTCACATGAACTTGTCATTTATTGATAGATCTGTTTTCAAGCTAATGTCAATAGAGTAGGAAGTGGTCGTATCCTGTTTTTTCCACAGAGCTCAGCGAGGAGCAAAGGGTTGGAGCGCAACTCGGAGCGTGCAGGGACAAACTTTGATTAAAAGGTACTTCTGTTATCCTTCCTTCTCATGCATTAGTTTAGATAGATTTGAAAGGAATTCAGTGTCCACGTTAAGCATTTTTCTGTCTAGGGTTAAGGTCAAGCCTTAGAGGTGATCTACCTGTCCGCAGGGAGATTTTCCTACAACAATGACCTTCTCATTGAATATGACATCTCTACTCCTAATGATTTTGTTATTTTCATAATCCCATAAGCGATAACCAAAATCATTAACACCATATCCAATAAAGGTACATTTCTTGGATTTTGCCTCAAGCTTTGTTCTATTTTCTTTATCAATATGGACAAATGCTTCACAACCGAAAGTTTTCAAAAAATAATAGTTTACCTTTTTTCCTGTCCATTCCTCCTCTGGAATTCTATCATCCAAAGAGCTTGAAGGTCCTCTGTTTATTAAGTAAACAACAGTATCTACAACATCTACCCAGAACTGTAAGGGAAAACCAACATGCAATCTCATACTCCTTGCATGCTCCATGATTGTCCTGTTCATCCTTTCTGACACAACATTTTCTTGTGGTGTTCATGGAACTGTCTTCTCTCTACGAATCCCATGGTATGAACAGTAATCATCAAACTCCTTGCTGCAGTATTCACCTCCATTATCTGATCTG
>ML783096.1:742262-780133 GCA_009831015.1 Picea engelmannii
TTTCTCGACCCTAAACTTTCCATCTTCCGACATTGCTCCCACTCGAACCAGGAACCCTCTTTTCCTGCGAGTTACCTTACGCTCTGATACCAGTTGTTAGAAAAAACAGGACCGCGGAGCAATAAAATAAAACAAATGCAGAACCAAAAACACAGAAGACACACAATACAAGAGAGACACATATTTACGTGGTTCACCCAGTGTGGGCTACGTTCACCAGAGAAATTGCCAGGTCCTTCCTTTATTATTATCCAACAAATGAAGGGATACAAACTACAGCAAAAACCCACTGTAACTTCCTCTTCTTTCTCTCACAGTCTCCTCTCTCAGAATACAATATTCACCCTCATACTTAGCCGCAATACATTTCCCTCATAAAAGAGGGTTGCCTTCTAGGGCAAAAACCCTAACATAATCTATACCGTTAGATCTGCGACCTTATAATGAACGGTCCAGATTTACAATGAAATTACAATATACTTTTATAAGGCAATTTTTGCTTCGGGGGCTTCGCCCCCGAACCCCTATTGGGGGCCCGCTTGCCCCTAGACCCCCTAGCCGGGGGGATGGACCTCACAGAGGGGGTACCCCCCCTCTGCACTCCCCGCGTGGAAGAGTGTACATACTTCTGGGGTGTAAATACTTCATGGGGTATAAACATGGCTGAAAGCAAGGACCTCTGAATCAGGAAGATAATCAGGCTCCACAACCAACAAGGGTCACCCAGGACTCCCCCCTTGTGTTGGATTCTTTCATCACAAAAGCAAGGGGAGAGTTTATCTGAGGTGACAATGGGAAAACCCTTCCACCGTTATCGTCATCTTGTGGATTGGGTCGGGCTTTTCCCAACCTACATTTTGCGTGATAAAATTTTGGTGTTGTTTCCAGGGAGGATTTTGAATCCTCTTTCGTGCCCTAACGACACTTTGGCAAGCATCCCTCCCAAATCTTTTACCCCCAGCTTGTCTAACGAGTCCACTCTAAGGACATTCCCCTTCCACCCTTGATAAGATCTTCTTAGAGCTCATATGGAAACTCTACCTTCCAAGAAGCCACCTTTCCCTGATTTCCCCCTTTCCATCCTTTGACGAGACTTGATCTCAGCTGGCGACTCCATTGGGGAATTTATCCAAGTGATGGAAAGATGTCTCTGTGGTGCTTTCATGAGGCATACAAAGCCTTGGATGTTCAGTCTATTTATTGGTATCTAAATAAATGCCCAATGAAACAGTTGATTCATGTCCCTAAGTTTGATGGTGATCCATCCTTAGTTGTTTCTCGTGTTGTTGAGTTTGTTGAATTCATCATACACAACATCATATAACAAGAAGATTTGATTGTGAGGTCATTTATCTTATCTCTTGAAGGAAGGCAAAGAGATTTGATCAACCATTATTGTAGCCCTGTTGGCATAGGGGCAGACCCAGGGTTCAATGCTTCAACAACGCACCAACAAAACCCTAACTACCAGCCCTTTCGGCAACACCTACGAAGTAGATGAAGTCTCACCCGAGGTAGAGGCAAGGGGGGTTGCAAGACTCAAGTGTCTACAACCTAGCCGGGACACAGATCTATGATCACAATACTTGACAGAGCACTTAGCAATTAACATTCATTAGTCTTTTAACCCTTATTCACATCGCAGGTCAAACCCTTATTACAGAACAACATAGTATTAATCAAGATCTAAGAACATGTAACCATTCAGTACCTAACATCCAAGTAGATATAACATTCATTCATACCTAAAGAACCAAGCATCGGTAGATCTATCTATTACACATCAAGATCGGTGCACTAAGAAGATAAATACATAAACAACACAAACAACATAAACAACAAAAACAAAGCACATTAACACAAGATATACGTGGTTCACCCTAGTGTGGGGCTATGTCCACCAACCTTCTTCTCTTCTTATTAGTCTCTTCCAATCTTCTTACATGCACCAAGCCAGAACACCAACTCTGCATAGGACATGAGCTTTGTGCTCACCTCTCCAGATCCTCCTTCCCCGAGTTAGGTCAAAGCACAAAGCCCTACACAGTCTGTGCACAAAGCACTTACAAAATTCTTGCACTTAGCTCTGCAAGCCTTAACACATATTCTTACACATAGCTAATATTAGCACTAAGCCATCGACTCTCTAGGTCTATTTCTTACATCGCCTAGCTACTTATTTATACATTACAAAAGAGGAATAAGCATGGGTAAACCCATGGGTCGACATCCCATACTTGTTACATAAACCCTAAAACCCAAAAAGCCCACAAAAAGGGTGAGATCCCGTGATCTCCGCCTCGCCTGGGCGCTTTGTCTTCAACCAGCCTGTCAAAGTCCAAAAAATGATCAAACATGACCAATGTTCTCCCAAAACTTGGTCGAGGGCCGAAAGGCCCCCAACACTCACCTGTGACTCGTTTTGAGTCACTCTGATCTGGGCAATACTGCTTCAAATGCCTCGAGCTTAGCTCGAGCTACCTCGACTTGCTGCTTCGCCATAGCCTCCTTCTCTGCAAACTTTTGAATGACTTGCTCAGTGACAGGCCCTTCCAGGCGTTGTTCCACTGCTGCGACCACCTGTTCTAGCTATGATCCTTGGCCCTTGATTTCTTCAAAGAGGGTGTAGGATTCGTCCTACACCGGCTGGAGTTGTTGTGTCACCTCCATCACTTTGCTCTAGATAGTAGTGACCTATTGTTGAACTGCGCATTGCTCCAGAGATCTCTTCATTTTCTCAACGGTCATAAGTTGCTTCAGCTGCGCTTGCACTGTTGATGCCTGATGCTTCACCTCCTGGAGTTGTGCCTCTAATCTCCTCAGCTCCGGGTCTTCTGCAAGGCACTTATAAATCTACGCACATTGGTTACTGAGTTGCTTGCATTCTGAGGCTAACGTCCTGATTCTTTCTACTGTGCTCCTGGCAGTTTCTTCCCTCTAATATCTTACTTCTTGCGGGGTGCTATGCACTGCTTGTAGTTCCAACTCGACTACTCTTGCTTGAAGTTGTTGAATGGCCTCAGTGAGCTTCCCCACTTGGCTCTCAATTGTCTCTTCTTCCATCTAAGCCAATCCTGGCATAGAGTGAAGTGCTCTAGTTACTGCCTCTCTAACCCTCATCTACTCTACAAGCAACTAGTCTTTCTCTTTATGGATCTGCTCTCTGTCCTCTTCGAACTCTACTTTAAGGTCATCTTTCTCTTTTTGCGCAACCCGACATTGCTCTAGGGATTCCTCCTTTTCTTGCCTCAAGGCGTCTGTGGCCTACTCTTTTTCTTCCTGTACTTGATGAAGGCAGGCCTCTGTAGCACCTGCTATCCTTCACAATTGGGTGGGCTCATCCCCCAATTTTATAGCTTCTGATGATGACAACGCAATAGACACTGAGCGACTCGAATAGAGAGCTTGATGTACCCCCTTCAACTTTGACTCGATTTTGTCATACATTGTTTCCTTCTTTACTTCATTTCGTTGCAAAATATCCTTCGAAGCATTTGCTACGATTGCGATGATGAGGTCAATATCACCCACTATGAGCACATTCTATGACTGAAGCTTATTGGCTCAGGATTTCTTCCATGTTGAGGGTTTCTTCAGAGAAACCTTTTGTTTCTTTGACATATTGGCCTTTGAAGGGGATCCTTTGATGGTGTCACTTTGCCCTCTTCTTGCTTGTCTTCTTCCCCTCCCTCTTCTTGGTTTACTTTGTCACCTCCTCCTCCTCCACGTGATTCAGGCGCAGTTTCCTCCGATGCATTGTTTATCTCCTGATCTTCTTCCTTATTTTTCTTTTTCTTAGCGCTGATCGATCCATCCCACTAAGTCTTGGTGATCATAGGACTTCCAATGAGGTCAGGGTCAGAGAAGTATGCATCTACAACTGGTACAATGAATTATGCAGGTCATTCCTTGGTTATCTCCTCCATATATTCCTCAGTCAATTTGTAGTAAGATTGCAACTCCTCCTTGTTTTTGTCCCCACGCGTGGTGATATATATGAAGTGTCGATCTACACGGAACTTTTCAAGTGGTATGAACTTATGGAGTGTATATGGCGTCATTTGGGGGAAAGATTCAATGGCCCGCGTGAGCTGTAAGTAGTAAGTGTGGAAGACAACGTTCAACTTCCACTGCTTCGTCGTATCGCTTGTATACCACAAGGTGGTGAACCTCGAGGCCAGTGGTTCTGATGGCTTGACTTCTGGGAATGTCGCTCCCTCCAATATCTCCCAAGTGACAAATGCTATAAGAATGAGTAACCAACTGAAGTGGAATTCATAGCCTTGGTCCTGTGCTTTGTGACAGTTCTTCTCCAACTCATTGACAAGGTAGCTCGTCCAATTCATCTACATGCCCTCGATGCACTTCCCTGCGAGGTCAATGACGAACTCCGTGACCTGCGTCAGTCTGTTCTTCCTGAGGAGCTTGCCAGTGATCAACTAACAAGCTAGGTGTACTGCACCATCCTTAATCGAGGCTACCTTGTAGCCTCGCTTCCCCTTCTCCACATCGTCGTAGGTTTACTTTATATGTTGTGCTAGGGAGAGATATGCAACCTTCCCTAGATAGAACTGGTGAGGGTCTGGTCCCTGCACACTCAATCCAGTGATCATGTGGATCAGTGTCAGATCCACAGTCATGCGCCTATCTAACTAGAGATAACCTCCATAGTAGCACGACAGGAGGAGTTCAATGCACGTGTTAACCTCCTGATGGATGTCGAAGTGGGGTATCTTCATGACGTTGAGGATGGTGGACCTCACAATCTCCTTGATCCATGACTGGGGGATTATCTTTGGCTTCTTCCCAGTCATCTTTGTTAAGTACCTATGCGGTACGAGCAATTCATAATTCTTCCTATCTATTAGGTTAAAGTCATTGATCTTAAGATCAGGGATCAATCCTAGCTGCGGTCCAGCTGCGTGTATCCCCTTCGGGCAGTACACAGTGATGAACGTGTACTCAAAGTCACATGGGATGCTATCATGACTAACCATGTTATCCAAAGGTGGGATGTAGTTGGGTAAGACCGATGGGATCAACTTCACGTTCGCTAGGTCGTTGCAGTGATTTCTTCTCTTCTCTATTGCAATTCAGGATGACCCAAATCGACGTCCAGTCAAGGGGGATGCTTGCAATCCTCATGTCGATGAGGCTTGAACTCCTGCGGACATAAATTTCTCAACCATAAGGCATATTAGGATCTCCTCCACAGACTTCTCTACTGTGCTAAGGTCGCCCAACATGCACGCTCGTGATCAAATATCTCAGGTAGGCGAATGGATACTCAAGGTAAGCAACGGGTGGTGAGGTCTCAAAAGCACAACACAATAGCAATCAGTTCTTTGTTAGCTAGGATAATCACAGTTTGCAAAAAGTGGTCCTGGTGAGGCATTTGACGGATTAAATAAACAATGTCGTAATGGGTTCGTCCAATGGATCGAAAAGCCTCAATCAATACGATTCCATCTATTATGGTGCGGTCTCAACGGTCTCATGGCGATATTTTCTGCAACAACTGTGTTTCTAACCGTTTTGGAGCATCATTTGAACGGTTGGGATGCCTCTAGTGGTCATATAGCTTCGTCACGGCGAAGTGTCATTCTGCGTTGTTCTGCTATTCTGGTGAGGTTCAATTTCTGCAAGCTTTCTTCATACGAAGTCTTCATTGGAACCTCCTGCGGTCTTTCTAAATTTTCTTTCTTCTTATTGATCTTTCTGGCCTTCTTCCCTATGATCTGAGTTTCTGGATTCCTCTTTCCATTTGTATTCTTATCTTTTCTTAGCATAATAACTTTGTACTATTGATGTTCTCTCAAAAGTTTCGCATGCAATATCTCTTCTCTTACTACTTATGGGGTAGTTTCTCTTCTCTCCTGCATGGATAGGTTCTTTAAGCCTTCATGTGTTCTTTCAACTTTGACAACTAAGTTTCTGGCCCTCAGTTGCTTCAACTTTTCCTCTTGTTCTTGTACTAGTCGTGCTATTTTATCGACTATGAAGTCCCTTAATTCTTTCTTTTTTTGTTTTGTGGCTTCCTTTTCTTCTTTCCTCTGGATCTGATCTTCCTCAATCCAAGTCTTTCATAAAAAAAGGTGTAAAAGGAGCGTTGTTCTCAACAAAATTAATGACCTCAAAGTCTTCTTCAGTCGATGATCCATGAGCAACCATAGGTACATGAGTGAGTCTTCCACATAGGGTTATCATCTTTCCTTTAAACAAGCCTATCCCTCCTAATGAAGGAATCATGGTAGTCTTTCCCAAAATTTCCCAAGTACTTTATGGCATAATGGTCACCTATGTTTCCTCATCCAAGATACAGTCTATGTCGAAGTCTCCTATTCTTGTTTCTATGCACTGCTTTTCTTTTAAGATCTCTGGTAAATTGATGTCTCTGTGATCATTCAATGTTTCTTTCAGTTGTAATAACATAGTCTCTGATTCTGTCTGATTCTCTAACACATCCTTAGTTTCTTGACCTTCTTCATGGCTTGCTTGTCTCAAGTTCATCTTTTCAACTTTATCAATCATTCTAGGGCAATCCAAAACCTCATGACCAACATCTTTACAACAAAGACAAATAGGACCTCTACCAGGGCATTCTTTAGCAAGATGTCCCAATCTTCTGCAGTTATAACACAGTGCCAATCCTCTCTTTCTCTTAAACGATCCCCAACCTCTCCTATACTGTGCACTGGGATCACGGTGATGGACCTGCAATCTACAAAAATTCTTTCTAGGGTCCTGCATCCACTTGTTAGTCCAAAAATTCTTTCTATGCATAGGAATAACATACCTTTCACTATTTCTATCAAATCTATTCAGATCAAATCTTCTTTCTTCTAATTGTGCCCTAGTTTTGAGACTAGGACCAAATCCATCAAACATACCTAGATCCATACTTTTGAAGTAAAAATTCCACTTATCTTACCTTTACCAGAGCACAAAGCTTTAAGATCTTACCTCTTTCTTCAGATCGGGCTTCCTTCTCTTAGCACAAAGCTTTTGCAAGTCAAGTAGAATAATGTGTACTACAACAATAGATCTATGCACAAAGCTATCTCTTTTCTTCAATTACCAGCAATCACAGTTTCAGGTCCTGGCAACGGAACCATTTGTTGGCACAAGGGTAGACCTAGGGTTCAATGGTTCAACAACGCACCAATAAAACCCTAACTACCGACCCTTTCGGAAACACCTACGAAGTAGATGAAGTCTCACCCGAGGTAGAGGCAGTGGGGTTGCAGGACTCAAGTATCTATAACCTAGTTGGGACACAGATTTGTGATCACAATACTTAATAGAGTACTTAGAAATTAACATTCATTAGTCTTTTAACCCTTATTCACATTGCAGGTCAAACCCTGATTACAGAACAACACAGTATTAATCAAGATCTAAGCACATCTAACCATTCAGTACCTAACATCCGAGCAGATCTAACATTCATTCATAACTAAAGCACTAAGAATCGATAGATCTATCTATTACACATCAAGATCAGTGTACTAAGAAGATAAATACATAAACAACATAAAAAACATTGCACAAATCACATCAACACAGTATATACGTGGTTCACCCCAGTGTGGGGCTACGTCCACCAATATTATTCTTTTCTTATCAGTCTCTTCCAATCTTCTTACATGCACCAAGCCAAAATGCTAACTCCACATAGGATAGGATATCTGTGTGCACATTGCTAGATCCTCCTTCCTTGAGTTAGATCAAAGAACAAATCCCTACATAGTATGTGCACAAAACACTTACAAAACGCTTGCACTTATCTCTACAAGCCTTAACACATCTTCTTGCACATAGCTAATATTAGCACTAAGCCATCGACTCTCTAGGTCTATTTCTTACATCGCCTAGCTACTTATTTATACATTACAAAAGAGGATTAAGCATGGGTAAACCCATGGGTCAACATCCCATACCCGTTACATAAACCCTAAAACCCAAAAAGCCCGTAAAAAGAGCGAGATCCCATGATCTTCGCTTCACCTGGTCACTCCATCTTCGACCAGCCTGTCGAAGTCCCAAAAATGGTTAAACACGACCAATGTTCTTCCAAAACTTGGTCGAGGGCCATCAATCCCTACAAGTATTTCTTCTTCAATAATCCTTATCCGAGATTTCCTCGAGCATTAGGGCCCTAGAAATTAGAAGCTCAAAGATACTATTCAAGACCTTGAGGATGTTCTTTGGGATGCTCATTTCTTTCATATCTTATTGAAGGTTTGAAGGAAATACTTCTTCTAAAATCTAATGAAAGCACAGTCGAGGAAGAAGAAAATAAGGATGATAGTAATGAGAAAAATTTCGAGTGCCTTCCGTTTGTGTGCATATTTGCCTTTTGATTATTTTGGTGTGCTCTTTGATTACTAGTTGGCCTTAGGATTTGATTTTTATATCACGAGTCTTGATTCATCGTGGAGCCAGACCAACTTCCCCGCAGGTCTCACCGTTTGTTACAGTTACCACCACATTTTGAGTCTTTTCCTTCTAAAAGGCATAAAGTTATCAAACATGGTACACACACCTCCACTTATCAGACTTGTGATCATACAAGGATGAGTACTAAATCAAGTTAGAAAGATACTAGGAGTCCTTCAACTCCCATACCCACTATAGTTAACAATACTCCTTTGACACCTTCAACCACTATGGTTGTAGTGTCAGAGGTTTCTATGATCACACTTGTTTGTCCTATAGTGAATACTCAACCTATAGCCATGACGCCTTTTGGGTCCCTTTGTCATTCATTGGGCTACAATATTTAGTCCATCCCTATGGCCTCTAGCCCTTTTTCTTATGGTATGTCAGATTTCACATCACAATTTTCATCCTCCATCCCTACGGCTAGTCTGAATACTAGTATTGGACTTGGGGGCATGTCTCCTCTACATACTCCATTCTCGTTTGGTAGTTCTCATGTCCCACAAATGAGTCCTACAGTTTGAGGTCTTCCTCCTTTTCACCCCAGGTCTAATTCTGGTTCTAATGCTCCTGGATGGAGTAACCAACCTGGCAGACAAGCTACTACTCAGATTTCGTCCTTTACACCCACCTCCTCTGTATCAATTACAACCAATACATTTGGCATGACGAATCCACCTTTATCCTCTAGATTCACACCCAGAGGAGGTCAGTTTCATACGTTGGGAAACCCCTAACCTAGAGCCACTTTGGTTAGGAGAAGTTTTTACAACCCTCATCAGAACATTTCTACTGGAATGGTACCCAACCAACCCTCATGAATCAATTTGGAGGAGGGTCTTACAATCCCAAAAAGGACCATGGTGCTTACCAAAACTCTGGATGGGTTGTGATTCCCCAACAACAATTTTTCCAGGGAGCTTGGGGCCAGATGTTGCAACCCAGTCTTCCTTTTCTAGCCACGCTCAATATGTCAAACTTGTCTAAGTTAATGAATGACCCCGTGTGTTATGATCCAACATGGCCCCTCGTCCCCACTAAGCTTCCTTCGGATATTCCAAAATTCGAGGGTAAAACTGGTGAGGATCCTGGTGATCACATTACCAATTTTCACCTTTGGTGCTCTTCGAATTCCCTTAATGACAATTCTTGTCAGTTAAGATTGTTTCAACACACCCTCATGAGGATCATCGTGAAATGGTATATCAAGCTACCTAGGGGGACATACAAAACTTTTAATCAGATGATTTTAGTCTTCCTCAACCACTTCCAATTGTCAGTTCATTACGATGCTAGCATAGAAATTTTGTCGACCTTTCATTAGGACAAGGCCACTCATATCTCAGATCACATTCATGACTAACATAGATGGAAGAGGTTGATCAAGGCCTACATACCCCCAAAATTCCTGCTAGAGTGGTTCCTTAAGTCTCTACAACCTTATATTTCAAAGGATGTTTCTACATATGGGATTGCATCTAAGGAAGAAACGATTTTTAAAGCCCAACAACTAGATCTTATATATGCTCAGTCTGGGATGTTATACGAGATTCTTCCAGATGCACTGAGGTCAAACTATGACCCTAGACAAAATCTCGGGCCTCATGCTGATGGCATTGTAGTCTTTGCCAATGTGAAATATGCAGAGTTGGTGACAAGCCATTTGAAAGAGTTGTCTCTAAACTAGTGTGTAGGAGGGCTTGCTTCATCTGTGTCCTCCACTCCCACTTAGTCAGTGGATGTACATTCTGTGCAATCGTCGACCAACCCGAATGGTAACTAGCAACTAGGAGGGAATAAGAAGAAAGGACGTGGTAATAATCATAAGGGTGGGAAGAATAATAATAAACCCAAGGACCATGGTAATAATGAGAAGTCGAATAATAATGGTGGTGAGGGAAAGAAATAAAGGAAGAAGGTGAAGTTTCCTTGTAAGCTTTGTACAAACGTCCACCTTACCCATTTATGCCCCAAACTTGTGGAAGTTATGAGGCTTTTGTCCTGACCACCTGTTGTGATGACTAATCCTTTTCCACATAATCAACACTCGACCTCGAGCTCCTCAAATGATGGAAATGTGGCGTGTGAGAGTCAAAACCCATTGACGCAAGACAATGATCATTTATGCATCAATATGGTTAAATATAAGGTTAATGTAGACACTCGGTCTTGTGACTACAGTTCTCCATAGACTATTTCTAGTCTAGAGTCTCCCCCTCCTCCAGAGACACCCTTACAGATCGAAAAACTAGAGCCCCTGCCTCATATTCCGAAAGGATTACTTAAGCGCTCTACCCACAATCCTAATGCTAGAGTCGCCCAAAATTACTCTATTGTTGATTTTATGGGTCAAATCCCTTGTGCGATGTCGGCTCTGGAGGTACTCCAGATGTGTCCTTCACAAAGGAATGTTTTTCTATCTGTGTTAGGAGCTCTAGATATTTGTGGCTTGAAAGTTATCAAGTTTGACATCACATATGTGAAGCCTTGCTTTCTTTACCATGTGTAATTCCAAATCCATGTGGGTTACTCAAAGTATACCATCAAACGTATTGTTGTTGATGAAGGTGTTGCAACATGTGTGATGTCTTTGGTCTGTTGGAAAGCCCTTAGCTCTCCGACCCTTTCTCAGTCTCCGATCATGTTGACTACTTTGACGGTCGTTCCTTCCTCCCTCATGGTATTCTTCCTACCTTTCTAGTCCAGTTAGGTGGGAAGACGATAAAGGTGGATGTCGAGGTGGTTGATGCACCCATTGATTATAACTTGTTACTAGGACGCAACTAGACTTATGCTATGATTGGAATCATATCGTCTGTCTTCCACACTCTTTGATTTCCTCACGATGGGAAGATTGTGACGATCAGCTAATTTTCCCTTGCATACGCTAGCCCTAATGCATTTGTTGGACCGTCGATCTCCGTGATCGACAATTCTTAGCCAACAATTGAGAATATCAATGTCAGAATGTATTAATCCCTTATGGGTACCTTCGACTTCATGGAAACGATTCATCATATATACACCATGTCGAGTAGGCACGTTTCATCAGAGAGGTCCATTCCTTTCTGTACTTCCTATTTTAACGATCCTTGGACCCTACCTTCCTCGACCGTGTCTTGTGAAGGTCAGTCACGTTCTGGAATGGCCATGCCACTATCGACAATAGATATTGTGTATCAAGCTATTCTTAACTCTTCTGCCGATCCAGATCTTGTTACCTCTCAGACGGACAAGGAGGATCCTGTTTTGGAGCTCGTGTGGGCCACTTCATCGTCTTTTTCATGTGACTGCCTCAATGAGACTTTACCTTCAGATGAAGCTATCATAGAGGCCATGAATGGTTCTGACAAACCCTGGGATGATATGCATCATTGCTCTTATTTTCTCCCAGAGCTTGCTAGAATAAAACAAGATAATTTTAGATCTACTTTGAGAGAGATAGTCAGTCATGTTGTAGTTCCACTTGTTACACATGACATTTATTCTGAAGGCACATGGTGTTTATCTTTCCTACCATCACGATTGATATCTCTTGTATCCCTAACAAGGTTAAAAATGTATACATCAGTGCAGATTTTTCACCAGAAGAAATTATGATCTACACCGATCTCTTCAAGGAATTCCGAGATGTATTCGCTTGGTCATATGAAGAGATTCCATGAATAGACCCTCGAATTGTCGATCATGGGATTAAAACCTACCCAGATTCTAAGCCCGTTTGACAATGACTTAGAGTTGTCAATCCTATGAAGGCCCCTACTATTAAGGTAGAGGTAGAAAAATTGCTTAATGTTAGCTTTATCTACCTAGTTCCCTTGATTGAATGGGTATCCAATCCCATTCCTGTGAATAAAAATCAAGGAACCATCCACGTATGCATGGATTTTCGTGACCTGAACAAGACCTGTCCAAAAAGCAACTTCCTGACACCCTTCATTGATTATATCCTCGATGAATGTGGAGGAAACAAAGTTTTTTATTTCATGGATGGATTTTAAGGGTATAACCAAATTTAGATTAAACTCGAGGACCAACATAAGAAGACATTTATTTTCCCTTGGGGTACTTTCGGCCTTAAGAACGTCAGAGAAACCTTCCAATGAGCTATGACCTTCACATTTCATGATCTGAAGCATATAGTCGAAGCCTATCTCAACGATCTTGCTGCTCACTCTCGTAAGAGAGTGGATCACCCTAAACACCTTTGACTAATTTTTGAAAGATGTAGCCATTATCGCATCCGGTTGAACCCTCATAAGTGCATCTTTTACATTAGGTCAGGTCAACTTCTAAGATTTTTAGTCTCTGAGTCTGGGATCATGGTATATCTGTTAAAGGTTGAGGCAATACTTCGATTGCCTCCCCCATGCACCATTCGTCAACTTCAAGGTTTACGGGGGAAAGATAACATTTTACGATGGTTTATAGTGAACTATGCCAACATTACTAAGGGTTTCACGCGTCTCTTGAAGAAAAACACTCCTTTTATTTGGGATGAGCGAGCCCATGAATCCTTCGAGGCTTTGAAGAAAGCCTTGGTATCAACGCCTCTGCTGAAGTCTCCAGACTACGATAGAGATTACTTGCTTTATGTCACCGCATTCAAAGAGATGATTAGTATGGTGTTGGTTCAAGAAGATGATGATCTCTATGAACACATTATTTACTATCATACTCAAAACTTAGTCGGCCCTGAACTCAAGTATTCTCATGTTTAAAAGCTAGCTTTGGCTTCTGTGCACACAGTACAACTATTACAACACTGTATATTGCTTTGCAAAACTACTATGGTTGTTGATTTCAATCCATTTCAATACGTCCTTACGAGGCATATCATAGAGGGTGAGTACAATAAATGGATTGTCATTCTACAAGAATTTGATCTCAATTTCGCTTCTGCAAAATCCAAAAAATCACTAGTATTTGCAGAGTTAATATCCAACTTCCCTTGGTTGGATGAGGATGTTATTCATGTTGATTCTTTTGCGGATGAACACGCCTTCCTTGTATCGTCGTCAGACCCATGGTATGGAGATATTGTTCTCTATCTTCAAACATTAAAGTTCCCTCAAAATCTCTCGCGAGATGACCGATGACGTATACAATACCAAGCTAAGAACTACCTTATTGTCGACGACACTCTATATTATCAAGGACTAGACAATATCATACGTCATTGTTTAAATCACGAAGAAGTCGAGTCTGTTCTAAATGAATTCCATAGTGGGGCTTATGGTGGTCATCTATTCGGGCTTGTGACAACCCAAAATATTTTGCGAGCCGATTATTTTTGGCCATCTATCTTTAAATATTGCATCGAAGAGGTTAAGAAGTGTCGCCCCATTGAGCACTCAACACACCCTAAAAATATTATGTCAATTTTTCACTTTTTGGGTACCACTTGATTTTTGTGCTATCTGAATTCGATTTCCTTTTGAGAAAATGTTTTGTCTTTGCTTGTTCTCCTGACTCTCGTTAGCTATTCAAGTTTTTCTAACTTATGAAAACCCCATGAATCTAAGAGGCTTAACACTTATATAAGGAAAAACACAACCAAAACACTTCACCCGATGCGCTCAAGATTCGACATCGAAATAATTAAGAGGTGAAAAGAATCACTCAGAAAACCTGAGTCGTCGAGTGTCGATATTCACTGGTATCAACGAAAGGAAAGATTTTGTTTCACGATAAGTATCACCTACGGACATCGTCGATAGTCGATCCCATTTGGCATCGATAAAAGGAAAAGGGAGTAAATGTTAAGGAAGAAAGAAATGATATCGCTGATAGACGATACCCGACGCACTTGTCGGAATCAAAGAAAATCAAATCACGATGAACATTTCGACCATGCTAAAGAGTTTTCATCGATCACCAATTCTGAAAGCGTTTCGACATTAGGAGTTTTTGAAGAAGCTAATCCAAAGAAAAACATGCGATAGGTTTATCCCCGATTGCTGACCCCCGATACCTTTTCGGCATTGACGATCCCCATTTTAGTTTAGAACGCACATCTTGAAGAAAGTCTCGACTCTGATTGATACTCGTGAATTAAGTCATCGGTCTTCAACACCACGTGTCTTTGCCAGATTGCAGAAACGTATGACCCAATTTTACCCTGAGTCATTCTTGGTCCCCTAAATCCAAGTCACACCTCCGAGACAGTTTTTCCACGCCAACAACGTACGATGAAATCGATCGGTGTCAGAGGTTTTTTGCAGAAGGATATCAACAAAAACGTCCATAGCACATCGTCGATCCCCGATCCCTAATCCATCCACTGAGAAAGTGACACGATGGGATGTTTTAGTGCTAGATATGAATAGATTTGGAGCTTTCAAGGAGTTAATTAATACCAAATATCACATTAAGTTATGACTTCATGTACGAATCAAGACAACCATTTGAAACTACCGATAAAACACATCACCCCCAGGCCTTCGTCGTCAACCCATGATGAATTTAAGTTGCAAAGATTCGACGATAGATTTGTTTAAATTCCATTCATCACTTGAATTAAATGGTTGATACGACAAGGTAAGTTCTTCCCCAATTTAAATTCTCTTGAGCTATTGTAAACGAAACCATTTTCCACGCAAAGGAGTTTCAGAGCATCCATAGAAGCGAAACGAGTGATTCAAAAGTTGCAGAGATCCCATGAGTGAAAAATAACCAGGTTTAGCAAGCTTTACAGGTATGTACCAGTCTGTGGATCTTTCATGCTTGCACTTTATTTATATATCTTATCCTGTGTTTCTTTGTACGCTATCTCTAAAATATTTATTTCGATTGCAGGAACAATGCCTCCAAGAAAGCAAACCACCAAGTGATCGTTGAAGGCACCCAAGTTGAAAGAACCAAAGGTAGGAGAAGGCTCTTCTCCAGGGGCCACAAAACAATCAGAATTTGCTCCAATACTGGAACCAATCATTATATCATCTACAAAGAAGGTTTTCACTCAACCTTCATCCTTTGGAGACACAGAGGCAAGCACCGGGACCAAGGTAGTACTCCCACATTAGGGGGAACTCTTCAAGAAGATCACCTGGGAAGAATTCTCGGAATACATCCCGCACAGTGACCCAGATGTGAGAGCACTTGACGATGAAGTTTTTCTGAATATCCAAAGATTGTACTTGCACATGGTAGCAAGAACAACTCTAGTGTTCCCCTACATAGAACTCTTGAAGTGGATCATTGACCACACAGATACAAAAAAATGTTTGATTAATGACGACAATGGCGAGTGTTTCAGATTTTTCCTTCCGGTGGAGGTTCATAAGTATTACAAGGTTAGAGTCCTAGAAGAGCGACTAAACACTGATTTCATTGTAAAATTATATGAGCGCCAAGACACTAGCCAGGTGATGGCCTCATGGTGGAGAGAAGACAAAAAATACACCAACCGAACCTCAGGATGGTACTAGACGACCAACTTATGGGAGCCCTACATCTACATGATGGTTCTCAGCTTCCGGTTGTATGGGGAGAAATATTTCTCCAGATGTTCAGAGGCATGGATGCCTCTATCTTACATAGTGGCCATTTCTAGGAGCAACTTCAACTGGGGATAAATCATTTCAAAGAAGTTAGGCACCTGTATACAACAGGCCCATAAACCAAAAGAAGGAGAGACTTTAGCCTTCTACATGGCTTCGTATTTACTGGATGTTATGTGTGCTAGACACATCTTTACTGGCATGAACCTGAGCTGGCACGTCGTAGAACTCCTGGTCCACATAGATTTTAGCATTTTATGGGAGAACATGTACAAAAAATCCTACTCTCTCATCTGTAATGAATTCATCACACACATTTATTTTATTCTTTTCAAGAAAGAATGCTCGAGATTGTCGGTTGTGGCCAAAAAGATGATATCAAAGGTTGGCCACTCGTATCTTGATGAGCGTGATACCCACATCAGGGTTTTTGGGGCCACCAAAGCACCACATATTTTACCTGTGCATGTCCCAGACTGCCTTGTAGTGGGAGAGATATGCTACTAGACCATCCTGCAAGGCTACAATGCCACTTTGGTGAAAGATAAGAAAAGGGTGTTCATACCTTATGGCTTCCATGTAGGCTTCTACATGGTGAAGGACACCGCTCAGGCCAAGCAAGAAGGACTGGGCCAATTGGAGTTCAAATTCCAAAATGATTGATTCTGTAAACATGACCCAAAGAGTCTAGTTTTGAAACATGCCTCGCAAGTGTCGTCATGCTGGTCATATGCCCACAACAAGTTTGAAGATGAAGTCTTCACAGAAAATGCCTAGGACTGGGATGAAGTTGTGGCAAGGATGGTCGATCCAAAAATGACCAGGTTCAAAGCCATGAGCCTGGATGAACAAGTGACGATCCTAGAACAATCGGCTCAAGGGGCCCTCAAGGCCAGAGAACAAATGATAACAATCGAAGCAACATAAGCCCCCTTGGTGGCCCCGGTGTAGGATAGAGGTTTCCCCATGGCTCTAGACGTGTAGGAGAGGGGGTTACTCATGATAGACTAGGAGAAACATATAATTGATCGACTGCAAGAAGACCTAGACCTCACAGGTATGACAAGGCTCCATACCCACAACCTAGATGAAATCCATGCGGGCCCAAGCGATCCTAAATTCATAGACATTGATGAAATTACTGGGTTACATGACCTTGAATTCACAACACCACTGGTTGGATCACCGACAGGTTTTTCGACTCAACTAGAGACAGTCAGAACATCAGGGAGAGAACGTGTGCCAAATTCCTTAAGCAAACCGATAAAAATCTATGATGATGATGACAGCCCAGAGGTATCTCTTGTGACCCCTATAAATATCAAAGAGGCAAAGGAGCTAGAGAAGACATCTTCCCCAGTTCATAAAGCTCAAGTTCAGGGGTTTTCACAGAATGACCAAGAAGTCGAGAGTGTATTAGACACTGAGTTTCCCAATGCACCAGAGACCCAAGCAAACAGTCTGAAGGATGAGCCAGGGCCAGATGAACCAAAGGAAGAAGATGTTGGCATGTTTTCAGATAGAAGGCAGAGGATGATGGTTGGCATGTTTAACAGGCAGAGTATTCTTGTCATTGATGGCAAGATCAGAGTATTCCTGTCATTTATGGCTTCGATGAAAAAATAGGAACATAATATAAGTTCAGGATGATCAGCAGTGTAGTGATAATGGGGGAGGAGAAACAACAGTGATCATTGGATCAACAATTCAAAATTCCCGATGACTATCAGATCTCAAGAGAATGCAGATATGGAGGATAGATCTCGAGCATTAGATCTGAGCACAAGGATCGACCATCGTAGGGTCCAGGAGAATCTGCACGATCTTTAAAAGTGCAAGGTGAAGCGAGTTCACGAAATCTTGAAATCATGATTTAATTGCAGCCGTCAGATCAAGGTGTGATATGGACTGTCGATCCAACTTCATTTCAGAGTATCACCTATCGCAACTTGGAGTGACAAGAACCTCCATCGAAGAACTCACGAGATGCGAAATCATGATTTAATCGCAGCCATCAGATCAAGGCGTGATTTGGACTGTCGATCCAACTTTATTTCGGAATATCGCCTATCGCAAGTTGGAGTGACAAGAACCTCCATCGAAGAACTCACGAGATATGAAATCACGATTTAATCACAACTGTCAGATCAAGGTGTGATCTGGACCATCGTTCCAACTCCATTTTGGAGTTTCAAGGATTGTGACTTGGAGAGTCGAGATGCCTCATCTCCAGAATCACAATATGTGAAATCACGAGTTAATCACAACCGTCAAATCAAGATCAGATCTGAACCGTCGAATCATAGGACAAGTGGCAAGCGATTGGAATTTCGCTGACTTGGGGTCAACGGAGCATGGTGTGGAAACTCATGACATATGAAGCGCCTTTTTGGCACAGCCTATGGTCACCGCCGGTGGTCACGAGAAGGGAAGGAGTCAGTCCAGATAAGCTCCATTTCGGGGTTTCGGAGATCATGACTTGGAGAGTCGAGATGCCTCATCTCTAGATTCATGAAACATGAATTCATGAAAATCACGTTATGTATAAGCGCTTGGTCATGGCCATGGTCATATAGAGGAAGGAGCTAGCACAGAAAATCTCTATATCAAAGTTTCAGAGATCGTGACATGAAGTGTAGAGACACTTGGCCACAAGAATGCCGAAATGCCGAAACCCGATTTAAAGGCAAGATTAATAAAGTTCATCCAATGGTGCAGATAAACTTGAACATGATCGGAGGGCTACTATTCTCCCTCACAGTTAATTCATTAGTTACGAATCAGTTAGCAAAATTGATTCATGATTCCTAATCGATTGGCGTTTCAATGGCTTAGACATTTTTCCTTTGCCGAAGAAGATGTGAAGTGTAACTGGAGGGTGTGTGGTGCACAAAAAAGAAGAAGGAATAGATACAGACTGTGCGTAGGGAGTTGCTTTGTATGAAAAATGAGTTTAACTGTAAGAAAGCGAAAGGGACAGTATGCAGAGTGTGAGATAAAACTCAAAGATGAGTAATAGATGATGAAGAGATAGAAGCAAGAGCAGAATTGCAGAACATGCTTGAAGCAGAGCATAATTGCAGACAGAGGAAGAGAAGAATTGCATAACAGTTAGAAGCATACCAGATTTACAAAATAGAGAAGAAGTGGTAAGAATTGATTTATCTGTCTTGTTGGTTATTCAACCATTCATTTATATTCCAGGGTGGTTGGGAGGTGCTAGGGAGGACTGTTGTCCTCAGAGGTTCAAGTTGGTGTTTAAACATAGGGAGTTGCAGCTTCCTTCTGGTTGCAGCTAGAGAAACCAGGGTGGCAGGGTGGTGCAAGGGAGAACAAGTGTTCTCTGTTATATAGGTTGGAGCCTGTGTAACTAGAAGTTGGTGCTTCCATCCAGTTGGTGATGGAACATTAAGGGAGTTGGTGCTTCCTTCTAGTGGGTGCTAGAGAAACAAGAGAGTCGGTGCTCTCAAACAAGTTGCAGCTTGTAAAATAGAGGTAGCAGCCTCACATTGAGTTGGTGCTCAATTATAGATGATGTACATAACTTAAAAAACTGCCTATCATTTCGAAGAAGAAGAGGTTTTATCCCTTTATGGGTTTCCTCGTGAAAATCTGTCTTTGTGTATACCTTATGTGTGACTGATGCTCATTAATTTTATTGTCCATATGCTGTATAATGTTGATGATCACTTGAAGAAAGATTAAGAATATATTAATAGACTTAAAATTGTTTAAGCATAATAACAACTGATTCACCCCCCCTCTCAGTTGTCTTAGTAATTTCAACATAAGATCCATAATAAGAAATCATTGTCTCAACAACCTTTGATCAAGAAAGTACTGATCCTACCCCCGATGCCTCAATTTCAATCAATACTCAACGCCCTTATGAGCGACAAACAAAAGATGAGCCTTCAACACACAGGGAGGAAGTTCAAGAACCCAGTCTTGAACAAGTATATACCCTCGGGAGTCTAGGGAATACACTCACTTGGGGAGATCAACAAATCCCCGAAACCATGGACGAAGTAGCCGACATACATGCCATTGCTTTTGATCGGAAAATGAAATCTATCATCCAAAGAACCACCAAGAAGAGGAGCATCACTTTAGATCGCTCCATCCTCATCACTACAGAGGAAAACCTAATCAACAAAGAGAATGCTAAGATGTTTGAACTTATTGATGCAAGGATGGAAATCACAGATGCCACCTAGGATAGAGATAAAAGGTCTGAAGAGGAGTTGGCTACTACTTTAAAGGAATTGGAACATTTGCGCCACTTGGCGAAATATTACCAGGACACAACACATGCTGTGGTGTACCTAAGGAGCGAATTCAAGGAGGCCTACATCAAGTTTATATATGAATGACACCTTTTCACTGCAAGGATAGCCGAGTTGGAAGAAGACACCCTCATGGCACTAGACACATGCAAAGATATGAAGAGGTGGTACGAAAAAGTGCAACAAGCCGTGGAAAGAATCAACTATATTAGCATAGTGCAAAAGGGTCGAGACGCTAAAGAGAATGACATCTGGGTGCTAAGAGAAAGTAGCATCGACCACATAAGGAAATTGACCGAGTATTGGGTTAAAATGTCTCGAGAACCTCATCACGAAATCCAAGAGAAATGGACCAAGTGAGAGAAAAGATAGATTAAGATCAACTGGGTGATGAAAGACATCGGACTCCTCGAATTTGGCACACCTGATGACTTTGTAGACTTGAGTGACATATTCAAGTCGCATGCCAAGCAAGACTCATCAAGGGCTAAAGAAATAGCAAAGGTGAAAAACACATTGCCTGGTTAGGTGCGACAATTTATGGAGCACCTAATCAAAGATCAAGATATGCTACAACAATTAAGTGTTAGTATAGTCAAGTATTGTGCACATACAGTAGAGATAAGAGAGATTCACTTGACCCCAATGGAACAACATATATTCTCGTATGCCAACACCTGCGAGGATCTATTCATCAAGTGGTCAGAGTATGAGAAGAGTCACCCATGTAAGTGATATCCTAAGATGACTCTTAGAAAGATTGATAGAAGAAAGTGCCATCTAAGAAGTTTTGTTTTACTTAATTTCACTTTAATGGTTATTTTTAGTTAATATTATGTTATAAATAGGAGGATTGACCTATTCACTAGGGTCGATGGTTGTTGCAAAGATCCTCATTTTTGGTTTTGTTAAGAACTATTTCAGAGATGCCTTTAATTGAGAAGTCCTTTTTGGGACCAGAAACAAGTTTGTGTTTTCATCAAATGAGTGTATGATTGGATGTGGAGAAGAATTATTTCTTATTTCGTCTCATGAATGGATGTTGTAACGAGTAAGAGCTACTAAATCTATTGATAAGTTATTTTATGCAATGTTTGACATTTTTTTCTTTAATGATGAAGATAAATCATTGTGTTATTATGTGATTGATGATTAGAGTTAAGTGAATTATTTTACTTTCCATCGTTTATCACATGCATGTTTTCTTCTGATAAATCGTATCTCAGTCAGTAATTGGAATACCCGCATGGTTAACGTATTAATACTAGGCCTGTGGTAGATGATCATTGTCTTCATGCTAGAGTAAAGGGTTATCCCAAGCTCAACCTCTTCTCCATTAGTTAATTTTGTTCCCACTTTATCACTTGGTTGGTTTACACCAACTTTACCTTGTATCAGTCCTACCTAAGCAAAAATACAAAAAGAGAACTTTCAAACCAAAGGAGAAAAACCTTCATGAAAAAACGTAAATCCTATCGATTATTTTGGTCGGATCACAAGATCTGGAGAACCATTCCACTATTAAATGTTGCAGAGTCTAATTGGGCCTCGGTGGCAAGTTTGGTTCCTGCTGTTGAGTTAAAGGGATTGAGGACCCCTCAATAGAATTGGCGCTAGAAGGAGGTTCTGAAGAATGAATGGTTGAATACATGTTTGACATAATATTTCAGACAACTTGTAGATTCAAAACAACCCACATGCATGGATAGTCATTCCCAAGACAACCCACACACATTGAGTACTCTAGAAATGAGTGAATCACCCCAGCACAAGGAAGAACACATGTTCCCTGATATACCTTACTCTCTTCCTCATGAGGAATTGAATCAATTTAGAAGGATCACAAGAGCATATGCCTAACAGATCGATGCACTTCCCTTAGCTCCTTTACTTCCTTGAAGAAAACAAATAAGCAGACCAGTGGTCGAATCCCCAGACCATGTTTTCATGCACACGATAGAATACCTAATAGATTTCGCCCTCATAGAAATCGAACATCCTCTCAATCTAATCCCCAAAACATCGACCAATAACTTCTCTGAGCCCGATGAGTTTTCGGAAGAAGAAGGGTTTAACTCAGGATCTGAAGACATGGAAGATAACAACGACTATGATGAAGAAAGGGGAAATCCACCTCTTTTTAATCAACCTTGGTTGGCCAGAGATGCTTTGGCCATCCCAGGACGAGTACATAACCTTCCCCAATACCCAGAGAAATTACCTCCTAAATTTGACCCTGAAATCTCAGGATTGCCTGAAGACCATATCAAGAAATTCATACTAGCTGTCAGACTTATGAATGTCCAACATGAAGATGTAGTTTGTAGGATATTCCCCTGCACTTTTGAGAATTCAACCTCCACGTGGTATTATAACTTACCCGTAGGATCCATAACAAGTTGGACGAAGCTTCAAAAAGACTTTCTAGATAAATTTGCAGAAGAAACTACTACAAGAGCTTTGATGGTTGAGTTGTTCGCTGCCACCATGAGTTCGAAGGAAAGGGTCAAAGACTTTAATCAAATATTTACCACCATATTAAACAAATTCCAACCCGAGGGTAAACCTACTTAGGAGCTACAAATCGAAGGATACGCTAATGCTCACCCAGATTCTATTCCCATGTTTATGAAGAGGGCTGCCAAACTAACCCTAGATGAGAATTTTGAAGAAGCCAAAATGATAGATTTCCAAATGAAGGGATGTAAAGAAGGCAAGGTTTCCTTAGTTAAGAAACAAGTTCAACCTCCTCCCAGGAGAGGTCTATTGCATTCTATACCCCCAGGGAAACAAATAGAACAAGCTCCTGAAAAGGGAAGTGGGGACATAGAGGACCTACAACACATGGTCAAAAAGTTATCAAACAAAATCATAGACACGAAGAGAAGTGCAGGGAAGGGAAACCAAGGCCAGAGGCCCTATTCACATTTCTTTAAAAGGAATCCACCATTAAAATAAATTTAACCTCCCCTAGACAACCTAAACATCGATCTGGGAAATGTAGCATCTGAATCTTTTTTAACTTATCATGAAGAGAATCACTCCGAAAGAGACTGCCCTCAATGGGTGCGCGCCATTAATTTAATGTCCAACCAGTTTCTAGATGAAGTCTCCCTAACTGAACAATTAAGCAGCTCTAGTATGAATATTGTCGATCAGGAAGAAATTTCTCCACCAAAAGAAACATCCATGTTGATATGGGATCCTGACCTAGCTATGCCTTTCGATGACCTATTTGAGTTTCAATAACCACCTGTAGAAGTCTTGGCTATGAAAACATAAAGTAGGGGTCAACCTATCTCAAATGACCTCACTATGACCCAAATTTTAGGGGGGAGACCAGCTCTCGATCACCTGAAAGCACCTTTTGGTCCCCAAAGAAACCCTATAAACATCCATACACAAGAATCACCCAAGATGGATTACAACATAGTTGAATATTTGAAGAAGTTGAAGGCTAATATATCATTTATGGACATATGTAGAATCCCTCAGCAAAACGACTTCCTGTTACAATCTTTGAAATCAATAGAAAATTATATGACAAGCACTGATCAGGGAAGAAATCTAACTCCCACAAATCTAGGAAATAAACCAACTGTGAATGCTTGCTCTGAAGATAATAAGGGAAAACCTTTTGTCCCACCATTCCTTTTAACATTCAAAGTCTTCAACAGAAACCTCCATAACTATTTGGTCAATTTAGGAGTATCCTCTAATGTTATGCCACTGTCTATTTGCAAAAAACTAAACACAGTCCCTCTTAAAAGTGAAAAACATGTAATACAACTAAATAGAACCCAGGTGAAGGTCATGGGAAAACTCAAAGATGTAATGATCAGAATAGTGACACATCCTAAATTTTTGCAAGTGATTGACATCATTGTAGTAGATATCACATAATCTTATGGTTTATTACTAAGCCGAGATTGGTTTGAGAAGTTAAATAGATACTTTAGTATAAACTCGGCTCACCTTTGGCTTCCATAAAAATGGCATGCAAATATGATTAGAAATGATAGGGAAAGATATCTAAAACATATTGTCATTGACTTAGAAACCCTAAATGAACCCTCGTCGACAAATTTTCCCGTGTTAGGCAATTATTCTGGTGATTCCTACTTCGAGAACTTCTCCCTTCTCTCATTTGATGTCCCTCTTACTCAAAACTCTGAAATGATTTTTTGAGAGGAATTCCCAATGGCAATGAGGGGAACCCTCTCTTGCTAATAATCTGCATTAGAAATCATAGAACTAACAGGAGGAAAAGAGGAAAGTGAAAGGAAAGAAGAAGCTGATAGATTTCGCCCAAAAATTTGGACCTTATACTTCGTTGGCTCTAAATCACAAGAAGGTTCTGGGGCAATGTGCATCCTCATTAATTTGAAAGGTAAACGACATTTCCTGTCCCGCATACTAGAGTTTGAATGCACAAACAACACCGCTGAGTATGAAGCTCTAGCACAGGGGCTAAAGAAAGGTATAGACTTAAATGTCAAAGAATTGAAGATTTTCGGAGATTTTGAAATCATCATTAGACAAGTAAGGAAAACTGTACATTGCGATTCTCCACACCTGAAGAATTATCAACAGGAAATACACAGGCTAATAGAGCACTTTGAAGCTTTCAACATTATGATGATTCCTAGAGCAAAGAACATTCTTGCTAATTCCCTGGCCACCACTGCTTCAAGGTTATCATCTCTAGAAGATTATGAAGCCTCCCAGTTTACTCTGGAATTTCTCTACAAAGCATTGGTGCCCAACAATATTTCTAATTGGAAGGTATTTGAAGGAGATGAACAAATCGTAAAATTTTTGATTGACCAAGATAATTTCAAAGACTTGACTATTGATGATGAAGTATTCTAGGAACAATCAACAGAAACCAACCTTCATATAGATCAACCAACTGACAAATCGAAGTCTCACATGATATTGAAGGGGATAGCTAATTTAGAAAATCTTTTTGACCTAAAGGAATGATTTAAGGGGTCAAAAAACGCGAAGACTGACAATTCTTGTCCCATGCATGAAACTATAAATCTTGGAACCCCGGAAAACCCAAAAAATGTAAACCTTGGCAAGACAATATCCAAAGAGGAAAGTAAGGCCTATCTCAAACTTTTCAGACAATATCAAGATGTCTTTGTGTGGTCCTACTGAGATCTAAAAACTTATGATACCCATATCATTCAACACTATATCCCTTTAAAACCTGAAGTAAAACCCTTCCAACACAATCTTCAGAAGTACCACCCATCCCTGGAGCCTCTCATGTGTCAGGAGTTAAAGAATCTGTTAGATGCCAAAATTATCTTGCAGGTTAGATGCTCTAAATGGGTAGCAAATTTGGTTCCTGTAAGGAAAAAGTCTGAGGAGATTCGCCTATGCGTAGATTTAAAAAATCTCAATAGAGCTTTAAAAAAATACAACACACAATCCCACCAATGGAGCAACTCCTGTTGACCGTGTCTAGCTCTGACATTTTCTCCTTACTAGACGATTTCTCAGGTTACAACGAAGTTCTAGTTTCAGAAGAAGACTGCTTGAAAACTACCTTCCAAACCAAGTGGGGAACCTTCGCTTACAAACACATTCCTTTTGGGTTAATCAATGCAGGAGTGACCTTCCAGAGGGCCATGGACATACAATTTTATCGAATAATCAACAAATGTGTAGTATTCTACTTGGACGACGTGACTGTGTATTCAAAGAACAAAGAAGATCACATCCAACACTTAACCCAGATTTTCGAAAGGTGTAGGAAATACGACATATCCTTAAACCCTAATAAAACTATTTTATGTGTCGAGGAAGGTAAGTTGTTAGGCCACATTATATCTCAAGAAGGCATTCACATAGACCCAGAAAGAATTAAGGCTATAGCTTAGCTTCCATTACCTCACAACAAAAAGGCTATGTAGTCGTTCTTTGGGAAAATCAATTTTGTGAGGAAATTCACCCCTGATTTCGCGGAACTATCAAACCCCTACAAAAAATGATTCATAAGGATGCCAAGTTTAAGTGAGATTATGAATGAAAGAAGGCTTTCAATAATATTAAAATTGCAATCTCTCAAGCCCCAGTGCTGTGAAGTTCCAATTTCAACAAAGATTTCTTCCTATATACTTTCGCCTCTGACCAATCGTTAGCCGCAGTATTAACTTAGATGGATGATGACAAAAATGAAGCTCCGATATCATTCATGAGCACTAATATCCAAGGTGTCGAACTAAATTATCCTGCTATAGACAAACATGCTTATGCAGTTTATAAGGGACTAAAACATTTCAGATCTTACATCCTCAAGAACCATACCAAAGTAATCGTGCCTCACCCCGTAGTCCAATCCCTATTTACTCAATAGGAGATGGGGGAAAGAAGAGGGAACTGGATGGAAGTAGTCCAATAATTTGATCTAGATATGAAAGCTACTAATTTGGTTAAAGGACAAGGGTTATGTAAACTGACAGCCGAATCTCAAGACCAAGTAAATGAAGACCCCAGATGGGAGAATGAAATGGCATTATGGTGTGGTTAAGCTTCATACATTTCCCCAGGACAAGAGTCTTGGTATGATAAATTGACTTATCTCTTGCATCATGGGACTTGCCCAAAAAACCTAAACCCTAGGGAAATGAGAGCTCTCAGGTTAAAATCTGCACAATATCGCCTCATAAATTTGGTACTACTCTGGGTTAATTATGATGGGGTACTCTTAATATGTCTCAAATGTAAATATGCAGACAGAGTTTTAAGGAGCTCCATGATGCCCCTGTCGGTGAAAATTTTGCAGAAAATACCACCGCTCATAAGATACTGAGAGATGGCTATTATTGGCCCACTTTGTTCAAATACACTCAGACATACACTCAAAACTATAAAACTTGTCAAATAAGCATTGGGAGGGAAAAAAGAGCAGCTGTCCCACTCCAACCGGTGATCGTTTCTAGGCCTTTTGAGTAATGGGGGTTAGATATTATAAGAGAAATTACACCGAGTTCTTCAAAACAACATAAGTACATACTTAGTGCCACCGAATATTTCACGAAATGGGCAGAGGCCATCCCATTGAATCATGTGAACAAGAAGGTGGTAATCCAATTCATAGAACAACAACTAATCACAAGGTTCAATGTCCCTTCTGTCCTTGTTTTTGATAATGCAACTTACTTTTCTTCCACCCTATTAAAGAAGTTTTCTCTAGACAAAGGAATCATAATTAGATAATCTGCAAACTATTATCCACGGGGAAACGAAGTGGCAGAATCAACTAATAAGAACTTGGTAAGAATATTAAAGAACACAGTTGCAAACAACCAGAGAAATTGACATAACCTACTCCATAACGCCTTAAGGACAGATAGAGTTACACCCAAGGAAGTTATAGGGAATTCCCCATACTTTCTAGTATACGGACATGAAGCCATTCTCTTGAACAGACTATATCTTCCATCTCTTCAACTCGCTTAGAAGTCCAGAGGGAAACCCTCATCAATCTTACAACAAAGAATTGACACCCTGCTCATGTTAGAAGAAGAAAGGGATAAAGATAAATCAAAGTTCATAGTCCACCATTAGATAGTTAAAAGGTGGTTTGATAAACATAAGGATAAAGAGAAAAATTTTGAAGTAGGAGACCTAGTCCTAAAGTGGGACAGAGCAAAGGAGCCTAAAGGCAAACATTCTAAGTTTCAGAATCTATGGCTTGGACCTTTTCAGGTGGCCGAGAAGATTGGGTTAGTCACATATCGACTAAAAAATCTGAGGGGGGAATCTAACGCTCTCCCAGTGAATGGCCAAGCCTTGAAACAATATTTTCATGAAAAAAAAAAGTGTGTTTATTTTTTATGCATCGATTTATATTTTTGCATTTATACTTTTTTGTTTTATCTTTTGCGATCGTGCTTATGAGCTTTTGAAATATTGTGTTTAGCAAGGCAATGGTTGACCTCAAATCATGTGACATAGCGAACTGTCTTCCTAACTCGTCACTCACATATGAACACAAGAAACGTTGAGGAACCTGTGGTTGTTTCAAGGGATTCTCTATCTAGCTTGCGCAAATGAACAAATTTGGAGAAATGTGGAAGTGTATGCTTAGTGTTTTGGTAAAACCTTAATGGAGAGATGGTAAGATGGAAAGGACTACATGCACCTCAGAGACAGAGCTAGTGAGTTTCACCTTAACCATCTCATTTTCTGCAAATAACATACGTCCTCCTCTCCCGCTCTCTCAGGGCATTCTGTCGAAATAAAGTCAACTATATCAAATGAACGCATAGTAGGAGACAATATGTAGATATCTCCACCAGGGCTATGGACTCTCACTAGTAGCAGAGCAAGGTCTGTGATGTCGAGGTGACTCCGTTGGGGCTATGGATGCTCCCTGGGAGTGGAGAAACACTGTAGAAAATGAATAAGGGTAACTAAAAGGCCTAGTGCCAGTGAATTATTTACTAGAATCTTGTCAAAAGGGGGTGTGAGTCAAGGTTACAGGAAGATAAGGTGGAATAAAGGTTAAAAAACCCCACTGGCAAGCCTAGATGCGTTAATGGGGGAAATTTCGAATGCAAGTGTAAAATAAGCTCTGATGAAAACCAGTTAAGTTCCTAATAATCTTTTGCATCAGCCGAGCCCGAGGAAGGAACAAATTTTCTGCTTTCTCCCAGTAATTTTCCATTTTTTGAGCACTCAACACACCCTAAAAAGCTTATGCCAATTTTTCACTTTTTGGGTACCACTTGATTTTTGCGCTGTCTGAATTCAATTTCCTTTTGAGAAAATGTTTTGTCTTTGCTTGTTCTCTTGACACTCATTAGCTATTCAAGTTTGTCTAACTAATGAAAGCCCAATGAATCAAAGAGGATTAACACTTAAATAAGGAATCAAACAACCAAAACACTTCATCCGATGCGCTCAAGATTCAACATTGAAATAATTAAGAGGTGAAAAGAATCACTCGGAAAACCTCAGTCGCCGAGCACCAATCTTTACTGGTATCGGCGAAAGAAAAGATTTTGTTTCATGAAATGTATCACCTATGAACAACCAATCCCTTTCGACATCAATAAAAGGTGAAGGGAGTAAATGTTGACGAAGAAAGAAACGATATCGTCGATAGCCGATACTCAACGCGCTTGTTGGAATCAGAGAAAACGAAATCGCGACAAAATTTTTGACCATGCTAAAAAGTTTTCCCTAATCACCGATTCCCAAAGCATTTCAGCATTGGGATTTTTCGAAGAAGCTAATCCAAAGAAAAACATGCGATAGGTTTATCCTCGATCGTCGACCCCCGATACCTTTTCAGCATTGACGATCCCCGTTTTATTTTAGAACGCATCACTTGAAGAAAGTCCTAACTCCGACTGATACTCGTGAATTAAGTTACCGGTCTTCAACACCACATGTCTTTTCTAGATTGGAGAAATGTATGACCCAATTTTACCCCGAGTCATTCTTAGTCCCCTAAATCCAAGTCACACCTCCAAGCCAATTTTTCCACGCCAGCACCATATGATGAAATTGATCAGCGTCGGAGATTTTTCGCAGAAGGATATCAATGAAAACGTCCATAACACATTGTCGATCCCCGATCCACCCACTGAGAAAGCGATACGATGGGACGTTTTAGCTCTAGATACGATTATATTTGGAGCTTTCAAGGAGTTAATTAATACCAAATCTCACATTAAGTTAAGACTTCGTGTGCGAATAAAAAAAACCATTTGAAACTACCTATAGAACACATCACCCCCCGCTCCTCCGTCATCAACCCACGATGAATTTAAGTTGTAGAGATTCGGAGACAGATTCGTTTAAATTCCACTCATCACCTGAATTAAATGGTTGATACGACAAGGTAAGTTCTTCCCCGGTTTAAATTCTCTTGAGCTATTTTAAATGAAACCATTCAACGCTCAAAGGAGTTTCAGAGCATTTGGAGAAGAGAAATGAGAGATTTGAAATCTAGAGAGATCCCACGAGTAACAAATAACTAGGTTTAGTAATCTTTACAGGTATGTACCAGTCTGTGGATATTTCATGCCTACACTTTATTTATATATCTTATATTGTGTTTCTCTGTACATCATCTCTAAAAGTTTTATTTTGATTGCAGGAACAATGCCTCCAAGAAATCCCACCACCAGGTGATCGCCAAGGGTGCCCAAGATGAAAGAAACAGAGGTAGGAGAAGGCTCTTCTCCAGGGGCCACAAAACAATTAGAATTTGCTCCAAGACCGGAATGATTCATTAAAACATCTACAAAGAAGGTTTTCACTCAACCTTCGGCCTTTGGAGACACATAGGCAAGCACTGAGACTAAGGTGGTACTCCCACATTGAGGGGAACGCTTCAAGAAGATCAATTGGGAAGAATTCTTAGAATACGTCCTACACAATGACCCAGATACGAGAGTGCTAGACGATGAATTTTTTACGAATATCTGAAGATCATACCTGCAAATGGTAGCAAGTAGAAATCCAGTGTTCCCCTACATAGAACTCTTGAAGTGGATCATTGACCACATGGATACACACAAATGTTTGATTAATGATAAAAATGGTGAGTGTGATGAATTTTTCCTTCCGGTGGAGGTCCAAAAGTATTACAAGCTTAGAGACCCGGAGGAGCAACTGAACACTGATTTCTTTGTAAAATTATACAAGCGCCACGACACCAACCGGGTGATGGCCTCATGGTGGAGAGAAGACAAAAAATACACCAACCGGACCTCTGGATGGTACCAGACGACCAACTTAAGGGATCTCTACATCTACTCGATGGCTTTCATCTGTCGGTTGTACGGGGAGAAAGATTGCTCTAGATTTTCAGAAGCATGGATGCCTCTAGCTTACACAATGGACATTTGTGGGAGTGAATTCAACTGGGGAGCCATCATTTCAAAGCAGTTGAGCATCTGCATACAACAGGCCCAGACACCAAAAGAAGGAGAGACTCCAACCTTCTACATGGCTTCATATTTACTAGATGTTATGTGTGCCAAACACATCTTCGTCGGCATGAACCTGAGTTGGCATGTCACAGAACTCATGGTCCACATATATTTTAGCATTTTATGGCAGAACAGGTACAAAAAATCCTACTCTCTCATTTGCGATGAATTCATCGCACACATTTATTTTATTCTTTTCAAAAAAGAATGCCTGAGATTATCGGCTGTGGCCAAAAAGATGATATCAAAGGTTGGCCACTAGTATCTGGATGAGCGTGATACCTACATCAGGGTTTTCGAGGCCATCAGAGCACCACATCCTTTACTTGTGCATGTCCCTGACCGGATTTTAGTGGGAAATATATGCTACTAGACCATCCCGCAAGGCTACAATGCCACTTTTGTCAAAGATAAGAAAAGGGCATTCATACCTTATGGCTTCCATGTAGGCTTCTACATGGTTAAGGACACCGCTTAGGCCAAGAAAGAAGGACTAAGATGATTGGAGTTCAGATTCTAGACCAACCAATTCTTCAAACATGACCTTAAGGGTCTAGTTTTTAAACATGCCTCGCAAGTGTCATCCTGCTGGCCATATGCTCACGACAAGTTTGAATATGAAGTCTTCACAGAAAATGCCCAGGACTGGGATGAAGTTGTGGCAAGGATGGTTGATCCCAAAATGACTAGGTTCAAAGCCATGAGCTTGGATGAACATGCGATCATCCTAGAACAATCGACTCAAGGGGCCTTCAGGGCCAAAGAATAAAATAGCAGCCAAAGAAGTAGAAGCAACAAAAGCCCCCTTGGTAGCCCCGGTGCAGGATAAAGGTTTCCCCATGCCTCTAGACGTGCGAGAGAGGGTCTTACTCATGATAGAATAGGCACAATGGATAATTGATCGGCTGCAAGATGACCCAGACCTCATAGGTATGACAAGGCTCCCTACCGACAACCTAGATGAAAGCCAGGCGAGCCCAAGCGAGAATGAATTCATAGACATTGATGAAATTACTGGGTTAAATGACCCTAAATTCACAATTCCACCAGACGTATCGCCGACAGGTGTTTTGTCTCAGCCAGAGATAGTCAGAACATTAGGGAGAGCAAGTGTACCAAATCCCTTAAGCGAACTGATAAAAATCTATGATGATGATGAGAGCCCAAAGGTATCTCTTGTGACCCCTGTACATATCAAAGAGGAAAAGGAGCCAGAGAAGACATCTTCCCCAGTTCCCGATGTTCAAGTTCAGGGGTTTCCGCAGAATGAACAAGAAATCGAGAGTGTCTTAGAAACTGAGCTGCCCAATGCACCAGAGACCCAAGCGCACAGTCTCAAGGACGATCCAAGGTCGGACGAACCAAAGGAAGAAGCTCCACAACAAGAAATCGATGTTGCAACAACCAATGATTAAATAAGTACTGAGCCTACCCCCGATGCCTCAATTTCAATCAATACTCAACTCCCCGATGAGCAACACATAGAAGCTGGGCCTTCAGAACATAGGGAGGAAGTTCAAGAACCTAGTCTTGTACAAGTATAAACCATCGAGATTCTGGGGAATACACTCACCTGGGGAGATTAGAAAATCCTCAAACCCATGGACAAAGTAGCCGACATACATTCCATCGCTTATGATCGGAAAAGGAAAGCTATCATCCAAAGAACCACCAAGAAGAGGAGAATCACTTTAGATCGCTCCATCCTCATCACTACGGAGGAAAACCTGATCAACACATAGCATGATAAGATGTCTGAACTTATCGGCGCAGGGATGGAAATCATAGATGCCACCCAAGATAGAGATAAAAGGGATGAAGATGAGTTGGCTACTGCTTTAAAGGAATTGGAACATTTGTGCCACTTGGAAAAATATTACCAGGACACCACATAGGTTGCGGTGTACCTAAGGAGTGAATTCAAGGAGGCCTACATCAATTTTACAGATGAATGACACCTATTCACTACAAGGATAGCCAATTTGCGATAATACACCCTCATGGCACTAGCCACGTGCAAATATACGGAGAGGTTGTATGAAAAAGTGCAATAAGCCATGGAAAGAATCAACTATATCAACGTGGTGAAAAAGGGTCGAGACACCTAACAGCATGACATCCCAGTGCTAAGAGAAAGAAACATCAACCTCATAAGGAAATCGACCGAGTATTGGGTTAAAATGTCTCATGAACCTCATCGAGAAATCCAAGAGAAATGGACCAAGTGTGAGAAAACATGGATTAAGATCAACCGGGTGATGAAAGACATCGGAATCCTCGAATTTGGCACACCCGATGACTTTGTCGACTTGCGTGACATAGTCAAGTCGCACGTTGAGCAAGAATCATCATGGGATGAAGAAATAAAAAAGATGATAGACATGGTGACAGGTCAGGTGCGATAATTTATGGAGTACCTGATCAAAGCTCGGTCTATGATGCAACAATTAAGTGCCAGTATAGTCAAGTATTGGGCACATGCAGTAGAGATAAGAGAGATTCATTCATCCCCAATGGAACAACATAGATTCTCATATGCCAACACCTGCGAGGATCTATTCATCAAGTGGTCAGAGTACGAGAAGAGTCACCCACTTAAGTGATATCCTAAGATGACTCTTAGAAAGTTTGATAGAAGAAAGTGCCATTAGGTGAGTTTTGTTTTACTTATTTACACTTTAATGGTTATTTTTAGTTAATAGTATGTTATAAATAGGAGGATCATCCTATTCACCAGGGTCAATGGTTGCTGCAAAGACCCTCATTTTTGGTTTTGTTAAGAACTATTTCGGAGCTACCTTTAATTGAGAATTCCTTTTTGGGACCAGAGACAAGTTTGTGTTTTTGTCAAATGCATGTATGATTGGATGTGGAGAAGAATTATTTCTTATTTTGTCTCATGAATGGATGCGGTAATGAGTAAGAGCTATTATATCTATTGATAAGTTATCCGATGTAATGTTTTACAGTTCTTTCTTTAATGATGAAGATAAATTGTTGTGTTATTATGTGATTGATGATTAGAGTTAAGTGAATTATTTTACTTGCCATTGTTTATCACATGCATGTTTTCTTCCGATAAATCATATCTTAGTCAGTAATTGGAATACCGCACTGTTAACATATTAATACTAGGATTGTGGTAGACAATCACTGTCTGCATGCTAGAGTAAAGGGTTATCCCAAGCTCATGCTTTTCTCCATTAGTTAATTTTGTTCCCACTTTGTCACTTGGTTGGTTTACACCGCCTTTACCTTATATCAGTCCTACCTAAGAAAAAATACAAAAAGAGAACTTCCGAACTGAAGGAGAAAAACCTTCATGAGAAAATGTAAAGCCCATCAATTATTTTGGCCGTATCACAAGATCTGGAGAATCGTTCCACTATTAAACGCTGCATATTTTAATTGGGCCTCGGTGGCAGGTTTGGTTCCTACTGTTGAGTTAAAGGGATTTAGGACCCCTCAACACACCCCTGCCAGGTGTTCACTCGGAAAATGAACTCGCACCCAACCCTTCTCCATCCAGCCATTATTGTCGATCCCTTCACTAAGTTGGGGGTGAATTTTTTGGATTGCAACCCAACTTCGGCTGTGGGCATCAACACATTATCGTGGCTGTAGACTACTTTACTAAGTGGGTTGAGGCCATGCCTACTGTTAAATCTGATGGTTAGATTGTTGCCTTCTTCGTCTTCAATCAAATTATAGCTAGGTTCAGAATACCGAGTGATATTGTCATTGATCATGGCAGTCACTTTCAGAATGAAATGATGAAAGAACTAGCATGAAAATTGGGGTTTAAGCATGGTCATTTTCCCCCTTACTACCCCCAGTAAAATGGACAATTAGAGGCCATGAACAAGTCTCTCAAGACAGCCAAAGCAAATTTGACTGGCATATCATGCTTTATCCAACACTTTGGGCATACCAAACCTCGGTCAAAAGTTCCACTAGTTTTTATCCTTTCCAGTTAGTACACGATGTGGAGTTGATATTACCTATTGAATGTGAAATCCCTTCTCTTAGATTGACAGTTACTCTCCTACCTGACACTTTCGAGCTCGAGCAACGCCTCGTACACATAGAAAGTCTAGATGAGCAACGTTAAGATGCCTCTACTGCTATCAAAGTGAATAAAAGACCTGTCAAGGTCCAATACGATAAGTCTGTCTATCCTCGGAAGTACGTTGAGGGTGACTTGGTCCTTCTATATGATCAAGCCAAAGAACCACTGGGGGCAAGCAAGTTCAAACCCATGTGGCATGGTCCCTATATCATGCAATGTGTCTTAGAAAAATGAGCCTATGAATTAGAAGATTATGAAGGGAACATGTTGGTTGAGCCCAAGAATGGGCTCTATTTGAAAATATATTACGCTTGAGCCCCAAGCTTGGGCGTAACTATTTGTATACTAATATAATTTAGTGTATATATATTTTCCCTTTATTTTTTCTTCATCTTTCTTATCAAGTTTTCCCTTGGTTGACATATGTCAACGGAGTCTTTGATCTACTTAGGACTCGTAGACGAGGCCAATCATCATACACAGAACTTGGCTTCCACCACTTGGGTTGTTTACTCACCCGAGGGTCTACTGGTGTCTTCATGTGGTGTATGTCTAGGGCCATCCAAGAATAATGTGGCTGAATATAACATCATTATAAAACTTTTGCGTGTTGCCTTTCACATGGTATTCTCTCTTTATAGGTTCGAATGGACTCCCAGTTAGTAGTATGTGAGTTGAACGACAGTTACCATGTGCGTGACCCTACTCTACTCTGAAGATTCTTACGGGTACAAATTTTGGAACGACAATTTGATTTTATTACTTATCATCACATGTCTAAAATTTCTAATTATGTATCTGATGCGTATGCTAATTTTGTTTTAGATTGGCATTTGTCACATGACTAAAGCAAAGAAAACTTGTTTCATCAATGTACACATTGTAACATAAGTAAAGCCGAAGATCAATATTTTTATATATATATTTAAAAAAATATGATGTTATAGTACAAAATTGGGGCTAACACCCTCAATGTACAGATACAATCGATCATACAATAGTCATGACATCTATTCCTATGACGCTAGATGAATGTCATGATACAAGACTATGGAGTTTGTAAGACGTAGAAAGAGTTGTACCCAAGCACGGGGCATACCTACCACCTGCCGCTACATAGCCTCTGACAAATCCTCCTCCTGAACCATGGGAATCCTCTACGTCAAACGAGACAGGTTTCCCTTCACATTTTGAAGCACTCTATCTGCGTCCCCTCCCGCTACCTCATCTCCCTGGTGCCTCCACCGATGTCATGGCCGTCATGGACCTATGTATGCATCACATACATGTTTAATTAGAACTTAACATCATCTATTTTTTTTTTCCTATACAAAAATACAAAAAAATGAAATATTCAAAAACTTTGACATACCTATGTCTCCGTAGGTGGACCCTGGTGGTAATGACATGTCTAGATCTCCTCTGAAGTTGATCCCTACATAAGGGTAGTTATCTAGAGCTATCACCTGTCAACTTCACAAGAAGAAAAATTCATCACTGTAGAGAGTTGGCAGCCTACCACCCCCCTTCCGCCTCATCACCTCGGTCCACCATGCCATGGCTAGATCATGAGGTCCACGCATAATAATCTCAACTCTAGGGCTCAGACCTAGAACTTGCTCGAAGAAAAAACTACAAAGGATAGATGAGAACCCAAAGTTATTCTTTCTACCCAGTTTGTAGTCTGTTAGTTGGCTCTTCATGTTGGCCAACAATGAGGTGCACCAGTCATACATCGTGGGTCACAATAACTCCACTAAATTGAAAATAAGTGGCTTCGATACCTGGTGCAAAGAGGTCGACCCTATGATTTGTGTCAAAATGAGGACAACAATCTTGAGACTTAGATTGTTTATCACTCTGATTGGGAGTTGGCTCCCTACCTTCTCGGTCCCTACAATACAATGAGTGTTTGTGTAATCCTTGATATTCATGCCACTCCCATCTCCCCATGCTTTGAGGTTGACCACCTCACCTGATCCGTCGGATCTTTTAATGACTTATGGTTGAGTTTTAATTTTGCATGCGTTATTTAACCATATGAGAAACTTAGTGAAAGAATGGGGAAAGAAGAGGAATTATGACAGCCATATATACATTTCTAGATCTGAAATGAAAGAATTAACAACAAACCATAACACACAGATTGATAACGGAGTTCGGCACAACTTTGCCTATGTCTCCGGGCCTTTTCTCTGTGGGAGAGGCTTCTTTATTTCTGTTCGAAAGCTCAAAGGTACATCACTGCAATGCCAAATGGCTACAATACTGATTTGGTCATGTTCACCCATATCTCTAGAACTATGCAAAGAAAACGACATGCAAAACGGACGTCCGGAGCTCCCAGAAATGGTTCGACAACGTCTCCTCCTCAACAGCTTCTCTGCCTCAAACTGGATTTGGCTTGGCTTCTCCTCAACATAAATCTGCTCTGAATGCCCTCTATGGCCTTAAACAGGCATGGTTTATATAGCTGGGAAATTTGGTTGCTCATCCCCAACTTCCTCCCAAAAATTAGGCTCCAAAACTACCCAATAACTCCCCAAAACCATTAAAAATAGGCTTAATTACCATTAAAACCCAAAAATTGGTTATAAAACCCACTTTA